>JABUQX010024550.1:0-17500 GCA_015478945.1 Trachelipus rathkii | reverse complement strand
GTGCATTGTTCTAGGAGAGGAAACTATTCTATTTAATTTATACCTAGGATCCTGACAGGGGGATCAAACCCGTACCCTGTAGGTCTGTCGCCCTACTGATTACCCTACCGATAGCCATGTAATATTGCTGAAATTCCGGGCGGTGATTTTATTTTATTTTATGTATTTATTAATAAATAAAGGGGAGAGAAGAAGGAGTGGGAGGTAGAATAAAGGGAAGAGAAGGAGAGGGAGGAAAGGAGGGGGAGATAAAATAAAGGAGAGAAAGTGGGGAGATAGAATAGGGGGAAGTTAAGGAGGGGGAGATAGAATAGGGAGAGAAGGAGGGGAGGTAGAATAGGGGGAGAAATGGAGAGGGAGATGAATAGGGGGGGGGGATTGAAGATTGCAGTGTAATGACATCTTGCCCTTCTTGCTTCTAAAATGTATAATACAGAAAATACTTTTTTATTTATATCAATAATTTCTTAGTTCTTATCTTCTAATCTTTATAAGAATATCTTTTGTGTGAAAAGAAAGATAATAATGATTTGGTATTCCCTTAGATTCAGCATTTAATGGTCTATATACAATTTACCTATATAGGCACGTGGGTATGGCCTAGTAATGTATATATTGATAATATCTGGTGAAAGGAGAATGATATGAAGTTGCCAGGATCATGATGCAAATATGTTATGAGAACAAGAGCGAGAATAATGTGAAAATGAAATAAAGCTGATAAAATACTAAAAATATGACAGAGATTATGATATGGCATGATAAAATAGTAAAAATATGACATATGTACGGCAAGAGATTATGATATGGGAAAAGAGATCATGATTATGAAAAAAGAGATTATCGCATGAAAAAAAGGAAATAAAAATTACAGAGGTATGATAGAAGAATGATAATGTGTTATGTAAGAATGTTACAAGTGAATGTTAACTGAATTATATATAGCATTTCTTGCTTAGTAGTTTTAGCTCTCACTGAAAAAGTGAACGAAGAAATTCGTTTTGTATATATATATATATATATATACTATATAATATATATATATATATATAATACTATATATATAATATATATATATATATAATTATATAATATATACTATATATATATTACTATATATAATATATATATATATATATATATATATTATATATCTACTTATTATAATATATATAATACTATTATATATTATATATATATAGTCTAATATATAGTATATATATAGTATATATTATACTATATAATACTAATGACTATAAGATATACTGTATATTTAACATATAGTAATACTTAGTTATATATATATATATTTTATATCAGTTATAAACTATATAATAATATATACTATATAGTATAGATATATATATACAATACATAGTATAACTATAACTATAAATATAATATTACTATTATTATAATATATATATAATATATATTAAACTATATAATACTAAAATTATATATAGTATATATAATATATATATAATATTATATATATATAATTAAAATATTTATATATCCTATCATATCCCGACCATGGTGTTGATTTTTCAGTCCAGTGGGCCACTTCTTTGTGACCGCGGGTGGTCCGTACACTAACTGCAATAATATATATAATCACTATATTACGTAAATAATATCTACTATATATATATTAATATATACTATATATATATATACAGCTATATATATATAATATATATATAATTATATAATATTAAATATAACTGAAAAAGAAATTAAAATAAAAAATCTCCCAAAAAGTTTCGTTGCTTCTACAGATTGAAACTCTCTCATTACCTTGGATGATAGTGGACAAACCCTCTGGTGGATTTTCTAATAGAAATTTATGATGAGTTGAAAATGGTTACATCTTCAGAACCTGCTGCATATTTGCTCTTACCCTGCTCAGGATGCTTCATTACAATATCACTTGCCATAAGAAGTTTGGCTGGGGTATGGCCTTGAAGGCCATCAGGAGATGAAGTCATCATCAACCAGTGGGGTAAGGTGGAAAATAGGCCTAGGGATTCTGACTAGGATTCGGATGAGAAACCTCGTGCCTCCGACTCTGCTCGTTCAATACGATTATACCTACTGTACTTTTCATATAGTTATAGCTCGTGGGAAATTGTTTCATGCCTCCTTAGAACAGATAGTTCACTGTTGTTTAACTACTTATACAAGCTTGTGCAAGATGGATTTTGAGAGGAGAGAGAGACCGAGACAAGTGATAGAGAGAGAGAGAGAGAGAGAGAGAGAGAGAGAGAGAGAGAGAGAGATGAAGAGAGAGATTAGATGGAGAGAGAGAGAGAGAGAGATTTTAATTAAAATGATCAAAGTCTTTCATACTGATAATTTGTATCACAAAAGAAAAAATTTTATTATATTAGTTACAGATGTTAGTCAAAAACTTTTTTTATGCTTCATTTTAAACTACATTATCCTCTCAGTGTAGACAGCTGATATGGCATACCCTTCTTTGCAGCCATATGGAAAGTGTGAGTCCTGATTGCAATAAAGAACCACGTTCTTAGATTTCTTTGATAGAACTTCTATAAATGTGCTGAAGAAAAAATGTATGTTTAAAAGATGTAAAGTGTCTCCAGGAATAGCAAAGTGGAAATCGAAATGGAGAAAGAATTAATATAATAATATATATTAGAATAATTATAATAATAGAAATAATAAAATAAAATAATGAAAATATAATCAAAATATAATAAATTAATAATAAATAATAATAATTAATAATAATATTAACTAATCAATAATAAATAATAGATATATAATAATAAATAATAATTAATTAAATGAATAATAATAAAAATAATAATATATTATAATAATAATAATATATACATAATATAATAATAATAATGATAATAGATAATAATAAATAATATAATAGTAATATTAATATAATAATAATATAATATAATATGATAAATAATATAATAATATTATAGATATAATAATAATAATAATAGATAATATAATAATAACTAATAATAATATATAATAATAATAAAATAATAATAAATAATAATAATCAATATATATAATAATAATCAATAATAGTATAAGATAATAATATATAATAATTATAATAATAGATAAATAATAGATAATAATAATAGATATAAAAATACTTTACCTGAACTAAAGCACCATGCCGAAGAATAGGATGTCTTAAAGAGTTTGGTTGCTTTCGAGAAGGGAACTTTACAAGCAATAGTGAGTGTGCGTCCCTCGAGGCAGACAAATATATTGCCCTTTCCAGTCCATCAAGATCAAGAGATGCCAATCACCCGTCTAGAGAGCTCTTGATGGACACCATCTTAAAGAGGAGGTTCCAATGAGGATGAAAACCTAGCCATATATAGTAATATATATATATATATATATATATAATATATATATATAGTATTATAGTTATAATATTATAATTATTATATATATACTATTATATATATATAATATTATACTATCATATATATATAATTAATTACTAGATCTATATATATATATTATACATATATATTATATATATTATATATTAATATTATTTTATCTATATATATATACTATATATATATCATATTATATATCTATATTCATTATAACTATCTGCTTATATATAATTAATATATATTTATATATATATATATGTATATTACTATATATATATATATTTATATTATATATATATAATAATATATATATATAGTATATATATATAATATAATATATACTAATTATAATTGAAAATAAAATTACTAGATTTACGTATTATTTGATATTTTATTTATATCTTTTTGCTGAATACTAATGAGTTTGATTGCTTTCTCTGAGAAAAGAATCGAGCTTTCAAATTCCCAGAAAATTGACTGCGATTTGCAGAACATTAATTTTTGAAGGTGGATGACAGGGAATTTTTATATATATAATATATATACTTATATATATATATATATATATATATTAATATATATATAATATATATATATATATACTATATATCTTATAGAGAGAGAGAGCGATGAGAGAGAGGAGAGAGGGAGCGAGAGAGAAGAGAGAGAGAGAAGAGAGAGAGAGAGAGTAATTGTAATAAAATATATGTGCAATTAATATAAAAATAATATATAATTAATATAATATAATTAATAATATAATATATAATAATAATAATAATAATAATAATAATAAAATAATTAAGATATTAATCGATTAAAATAATAATAATAATAATGCAATAATAATAGAAATAAATGAATTAATAATAATCAATAATAATATAATAATAAATAATAAAAAATAAATAATACATAATAATAATAATCATAATAATATATATATGATTACTGATAATAATAATAATAAAATATATAATAATGAATAATAAATAATAAATAATAATAATAATGAATAATATAAATAATAATAATAATAAGTAATATAATAATAATATAATAAAAGTAATACTGACTACTATTACTAAGTAAACCTCCTACTACGCTAAAAATCATAATAACAATAATAATAAATAATATAATAAATAATTATAATAATAAAATAATAACTGATTATAAATAATAATAAATTATAATAATAATAATAATAATAATAATATAGTATAATATAATATATCGAGTGAAAAATTTCTAACTAATTAAATGTAGCCAAGATTAAACATACACAAATTAACCGTATTATTTAATGGACCTGAATATGGAACCTTGATACAAAAGAATAAAAACAAAACATAAACAATTACCAGATACCCTTGTCGACACTTTGAAAGATTTATTGATAAATATCAATTAATAAGTACACAATCTATAAAGCTGATATACAAACAGAGCAATATTCCAGCAATTATATATAGGAAATAGTGTCTTTTAGATGTTTATTGAAACATAATAAGTATTAATTGAAGTAACCTAAAATCTAAGATTTTGGCTATTTTTATTTATTTAGTTTTATAGTTTTTAATTAATTTACCTTCTTTTAAGACGATATAAAAAAAAAAAAAGACATTTTGCTAAACGATTAAGCAAAAGAATCATAAAATTATGACGACCTAGCAACCTCCGATTTTGAATACATGGTTAACAAATTTTTCCACGGTACCAACCAACAGCCGACTTAATATATATATATATATATATATTATACCTACATATATATATATTAATATTATATTATATATATTATATATATATAATAATTATTATATATATATTTTATTATTATTATATATATATGATATACCATTATACTAATACCGAATAGAGATGACCGACCTTATACTCTAACTTATATATTCTATATATATACTCACTATATAATATATATATGATATAATATATATATTTATACATATATAAAAAATTTTATATATAAATATAACAGAACAAATATATATATATTATATATATATATAATATATATATATATATATATATATATATTATATATATATAATATACTGATTGTCGATTAGCAAAAATCTAACATATATATAAGACTATATTATATAGTATATAGAAATATATATTTATATACTTTATTTTAATGTAAATTTTTATCTCCTTTTTAATGTCCCGAAACTTCACTGAGCCTAAGTGGACTAATACTGAGATAGACTAATTCATTAATAATAATGCTCTCACTCTTAGATATATAATTAATTAAATTAAATAGTAATTAATAATTAAAATAATTATTTAATTAATAATAAATAATAATTAATAATAATAATAATAAATAATAAATATAATAAAATAATGAAATAAGCCGACTTACTCTAACCCGTCTGCAAAAATCACATAAGACTGAAAATTTTTCCGGCAGGGGAACTCTATACCAAAAGAATTTCTTTCATATAGACAACAAAAGAAAGTATGCATTTAATTTCTTATCTAGTTATTCCTTTCTTTTCTTTCCCGGTTCCCGAAAAGAAAAAAAAAAAGAACATATTACCCTGAAAGTTTTAAAATTTTCTCATTCGTCCAAAAATATTGCGTGATCTTCCCCCCCCCCCACTCTCTCCCCCTTTTTTTGATAGAGTTCTGGCAAAGTCTGAAACTATTCTCGAAATGAACCGGCCCATTTTCAGTGAAGCAATTAGTACATTTCGAAAGGTAAGTTGCTCGTTGCAATGTTTAAAAAGCATGCCTAAACTGTATCCATGTGTCCAGTAAGGGGTATAATTATAAAAATACTAAACTTAGAGCTAATAATATTCCAATTTCTACTACCAACCCCAAAGGCGATCTTGTACCATCTAATAAACCCCCTCCTAATAACATTCAACAAATTCAACCCCCTCCCTCCCACTCCCTCCAATCATTTTGTTTATCTATTTAAAAGACCAACTCCAGCTCTGTTCTTTGCAATCAACCCAGCAGAGAAATCTCTTTACCTCCCCCTCGCTCTGCTCCAACTCTACCTACATTCCTCCTTCTTAACACCTCACTCTCCCGCCTCCACCTAGTCTCTCTTTTTTTCTTCTCCAACACATTCTCCTCTTCTACCACCACCATCCCACGTACCTACCTATACCTAAATATATTACATACATATATATAATATATTATATATATTACAATAACTATATATATACACTATATTATATTATATTATAATCAATCAGCCATATAAAAATTTATAATACTACTATATATATATATATACTTACTAATTAATATTCATAATATGGATAGCTCTTTTCCCATGGAAACTTCATAAATATTAGGTCCATGGGAAAAGAATAACGGGGTTTTCCTGGGGCATCCATAAATATTAAAAACTATTTAAATATATTTACATTCAAATAATTAAAACATGAAAATTAAGCTGAAAATCCAGCTTTTTTCCAAATTTATTTTCACCCATTTAATAATAGAAAATAAAATGAATATACATCACTGACACAATGCTTCTATTTTAAATCTTGTTACAAACTCAGTCACAATCCTTCCACCTTCTCTCAATTTGGGAAACCTGGGATCTATTATACTCTGGCCTATTCCTGGGCATTTCAATTACGTATAACTAGTAGGAGTCATCTTCAACTTCCACGTAAGGAAACATCTTTAAATAATTCTCACAAAATAAGTTAGCGCGGCTAGACCCGCCCAATACCTTTATCCTTAGAGATATCATCATTCTGTCTAGATTTCCCTCGTCGGAATCCAGTACATCTATACAATTATATATCGATACTAAACTTTCTAAATAGTTATTTTCCCTAACTCACTATATATGTATACGCATATAATATATATAATATATATCGCCAATACTTAATCTTTTATTATATATAGAACGAATCTAGAGCTACATTATATTCACTAAACTATTATAATATATAGCTAAAGCTCAGGGATATAATTAGGGAACAGCATGCGAAAGCCTTATGGGAAAGGAGAGCCAATCATCAAATAGCCTTAAACGACAAGACATAAACCGGGAGCTCCTGGTTCAGAAATATATGCAATAGAGATGAGTGCTCTTTCATGTAAAGATGAAATGAACGATGTAGACAAAAGGTTGCTCCGGAAAAGCAACACTATCGAAAACTCTAATCGTTATACCAACATCCACAACTATAATACCAGATCAATGACACCATGCCTCACTAGTGAAGTCTGTGATGGCGTCATAAGGACCTGTTATTGGAGCCAGAAAGAGACTACTCGCGATTTTCTTCACGGGATATTACGGAGATCTATCTCACGTTATATGCTGCCCACAAGACGTACGCAATGGGTATATCCGCACAGTGAAGAGTCTAAGGAAATGGTATAATTTGCCAGTCGTATATACCACATGAAAGAGTCTTACCACTGAGATTGAAAAATAAATCAGAATGCGGCCTCCATCTCCACCGTAGGGATATCAGAAACCTATTGCTAGAGATGTGAGAGGATTTGCCTGGAGCTTTAGTGTAATAAAGCATTTATGGAGGGAACAGTTTTCCGGGATTGGAGGTAGAAGCTAAGATATAGTACTGCTTATTAGGGTTACACGCGAAGATAAAGCAGGGAACTGTAGTAAGCAATTATCACAAGGAATTTGAGTATTAGTATTGAGTGTTGTAGGGAAGATATATAGCCTATGCTGGTATTTATTATGATTAAAAATGTGCGTCGAGTGACTGGAAGGACTGATTGGTGATTGATGAAAAACAAGGTGCGTTAGGAGTGGTAGAGGAAATGCTAGTGGAGTCAAAACATCTTTACATTGCAATGTCTTTAAACGAGAATGATGAGAAAATGAGGGGGAGAAGAACAACACAATTGTATTGTAGGTTTTACATTATATATTATATGAGAGCTGTAATTCATGAAATACAAGATTAATGGGGGCATTCAGTGACACTTTCAGGAGTGAGTGAAAGGGGCTTAGCTGGAAAATGGAGAAATCCAAAAGATATGTGATCTAGAATACGGATAGTGAGTCGTGTGAATAGTAATAAATGGTGCCAAAAAGGATTTGGGTTTACATATAATAGCGGAGTGAGGCAGGGATGTGCTAATTGTTCCTGCGCAGTTATTCAAAAAGTATATGAAGGGTTATTGAAAGACGTAAGAAGATGGGGTAGCAAGAAATGGTGTAGACATGATGGAGAGAATGGAAGAGTGGGAGGGTGCCCTACTTATTATATGCGGATGATTGGTTTTGTTTTCTGTGTGGTGAATCTAAGAGATAGTTTGAGACGACTTGGTAAAGAGATTTGGCAGGGGTGTAAAAGAGGGGTTTAGGAAAGTAGAGAGCGTAGATAATGAGTAAGGTATTGGTTTGAGTGGAGGACAGTCCTCTGTGTGAATTATGTTAGATGGTGACAGTTGGAACAAAGTGTCGGAGTTTAAATATTTAGGATATATCATTGGAATACAAAGAGAAGATCTGAATGCAGAGTGTAGAAGCCATGAAAGCTGTGACATACACAGGATGTGCTAGGCTGGTGCAGAAGTTAAAATAGTTTTGGATGAGGAATTGCAATGAAGTGCGCACTTACTCTAACGGGTAGATCTTTGGAGTTGCGCCTAGGGTCTTTACATGAGGTAGTTTGCAACTCTTGCGTTCACAAGACCTGTTCGATAAATAGACCTGTATATAATGTAAGTGTGAGACTATTGTGGGTATGGGTTTTCCTGGAAAAGAGGTATAGATCTAGAAGTCCCAATGTGTTCAAGGATGAATCAATCACTAGTGGGCGGGTTTATGGTTAAGAAAAATTAGAGTTACAATCGAGGAATAGAGAACGGTGAGGAAGAGAAGCTGTATTTTAATATGGCGAAGTAAAGCAGCGGTTAAAGATGAGAGAATAAAATGAAAGTCCGTGAAGTACGTTGATATGGTTTTGTCATGTGGAAAGGAGAAATGATAGTCGGTTGTTAAGCGGATGTATGATGAGTGAGTGTGAGTGTGTTGGGAATCGACCGGCTGGGAAACGAAGAAAAAGCGAATTGAGTCAGTAAAGGGAATCTGGAGAAGAGAAATGTGAGTTTGGCAGAGTGAAGAAGAAAGGTGCATAATAGGAGATGGATATGGGAGTTTTGTGAGGGGGTATGGTTGTGGCCCACACCCTGGGCCAGGGATGAACCCTTGCACTTGACGACCAGAAGTAGTGAAGATACCCGTCGCGGTCCCGTGAAACTCTAGCGTGGAATTTTCTGACTGCGACTAGATTCTTTGCACTAAGAGGTATATAGAAGGGGGCGGTAGATGGCTGGGGCTTATCTTTCGACTTTGTCCATATTCTTCTACTTCACTTTTCTCTTTCCGGTCTTCCGGTGCTTGTCACGGGCCTTACCCCCAGTCTTGTTGGAGAAAAAAGGTAGTTGATGATTATGATATATATATGTATTTAAATATATATATATTACTATATATATATAAGATTAATATAATAATTAATATATATGCTATATATAATAAATAGTGTATACTATTATAGAATGTATTATAATCAATACTAGTATATATATATATATAGTTAATATTATATAATAATCATATAATAAAATATAATATATAGTATACATATAAATATATATATATATATATGAATTATACGATCCTATATACATATATTAGTTAAGTAGACAGTAGTAGCTGTATACACAATATAAAGAACTAGAATAATGTTAAATGGGTTTGTATCGTAGGCTATATAGCAATTATATTAATAATTTATAATATATATATGTATATTTATTAATTTAGAGGTGTCTCAGATTTATCTCTGCGTCACTTTCTTTAAATATATAGTTGATATATAACGGTAGTAAAAACGAGGTAGAATTTAATTTATTATCATAATATATGATATAAATTATCGGTATAGTAAATGAATCACTGAGTAGATAGATAAGGTAATGAAGTATTATGTTAATATAGATGTAACTAATTTTGTAAAGGAGTACGTAAACACCACTATACTACAGTGTGCGAAAGGTGTAGTTAGAGAAGATAACTCTGAATGACTCAATATTAAGTATTTAGTGTATATATGATTATTGGTAGTATATTGTAATAGTATTAAATAGTATTTATATATATAATTAGTGGTAGTATATGGTATTATAATATGATATTAGTTTGCTCACATATATTGCGTTATCAGCTACATTTAAGAAATAGTCACTAATCATGATTAATAAAAAGTTATATTAAATATATTAATTTAGTACAATAATAAAATATATATATAGTATTTATAATATTATATAATATATAAGATATATAATAATATGAATTATAGTGTAATAATGTGGTATAACCTATATAATTATATATATCATATAAGAGAGAAAAGAAACTTTTTCATTTGTTTATGTCAGCATTATATATCCTCATCCTATTTATATATCTCTATTAATGCTTGCTTTATAGCGATAGTAGAAGTTAGGGAACAGGTACAGGTTAGAGTGAGAAAGTTAAACAGTTAACAGGTTGCACAGAGTCTGAGATATGTTAATATTCTTTAATCGTTGTAAGCTTTCAATGAAAAGAAATTTACGGCGGTTAATAGCATTAAAGCGTCTGCGGTTCGTCGAGTAGTTGAAATTAGTCGCTGGGTGTTTAGAATATTTCGAATGAAGCGGAAGTGTAACTGGGTAATTCGGTATGAACAGTCATGATCCCGCTTCGTCGTTAGAGTCCTGGAAACAGTCATGAAACATAACAAGTTATGACGTTATTAAGATAGTCATAGTAAATAGTATGAATATACACTACATAAATTAGTAACAAGGGGATTATTCAAATGAGATAAAACTAGATATATAGACGTCAAGGGAATGGATAGTATACTAATAATTATTCTATTATTATAATATTGTATTATAACTAAGGCTATTGATAGAGAATCGCATCGATAGGTAACAGGATTCATATTATATTATACCGTACATATATGATAGACACGATGTAGGACTTGATATGCAGATGCAGATTTAATGGATGGTCACAGCAAGCAGACAATCGTAGTAGAGCCAGAAACACGCCAAGTAAAAAATAGTAAGCAAAAATAATAGACTGTGGTGTCAGAGCATCTATCATAAACAGGTTTTCCGTATGTTTGCAGGATAGATTAAAAGAAGGTAGAGGATTCTCCACATCGATCAGGTGTACTAGTTCCGTCAGAGCTTTTTATGATGAGGCTTAGGTCTTTAATTATTTTTATCTCCTTGAATTACCGCAACTTGGCAGTTATTGGTTTTCTGGTGGTATGTCCGTGCCTTGTTTATTTCGGGATGTCTGATGTGCACGTTAGAGACTGCCCGGGAGCGTGTGTTGCTCTATATTATAGTGATGGCTTGGGATCAACTACTTCGTCAGTTCCTCGTGGAGCGTCAATCGGTAAGTGACTTGAAATAGTATTTGGTTCTGCTTGTATAGATTAGATTAGCAGGATTATCTCTTTTTATTGTTGCTTTTTTTCCGTTTTTTTCTTTTTTTTATAAAACTGGCACCCAGAGATTTAAAATTATATGGATCGAGGAGTTAAAGTATTACTGTGGATGAGAAGGGCCATAAAGGTTCAAATGAGAAGATTTCATGACTTTGTCGTGCCATCGGGAGTCACTGAGATTAGTGCCAGGCGTATCTGATATGAGTGGCCGGGAAATGCCCCGGTATTTGGATTTCCCATCCAGTGAGTAATCGGCAACATTGAGAGGGTATAGATGGCTAATTATTCGCAAGCTTCACTTTTAAGAAGACGATAGAAAAAAAGAACTCTGCGTTCGGTCGCAGCGCGATGTATGTGAGGCAGTGGAGATGGAGCAGAAGTGCTTCAGCAGAAAGACGCCCCTAGGATTAAGCGGAAATGGAAAAAAGCCAAGAGAAAGAGGAGGTCTTAAGATGGCCAGGCAGATATGATTAAAGCGGCTAAAAGTAGACAGGCATTAACAAAGAAATAACAAAACAATAATTAATTGTGGAACCGCATACTGCTGAGCGTAGGTGCGCGCACATATCATGAATGATGCTATCATTTCCGAGGGTTGTACTCAGCGCTCAACTAGATATAATAAACTGAGCCCATTTTACAAGATTGAAAACACAACAAGAACAACAAGAGAGTAGTGAATTATCATGGTGGGTATGATCACAAGACTCACACGTTTCTAATATTTGAACCAGTGCGAGGTGGTGGAACAAAGTTCGAGCTAAAATATAATACTGCGAAACCGGTGGAACACGATTGATTCACGACGTAACCGAAGCTCAATAAAGAAAAAAACTTAAAAAAAAGAAAAAAAAAGAAAAAAAAATATGAAAATACCTTAAAAAAAAATAATTTATATTTCTAAACAAGAGTATTTTGGTCCTACTGTCATCAGTATGGCTGGTGCCCTGTGTAGGGTATGGATCCATCTACCAGTTTAGTTTTATCCGTACTTATTTCGCTCCTGTGTTCATGAACTGGTATTTATTCCTCCAATAGAGACTATAAACTAAACAAAATTGAACAGATGGCATACAACTCTACTCTTTAAAGTTTAAACAGAACACATAATCTGTTAACGCCTTGATCAAAGATAAGGAAGCCACAAACCTACTTCGTTCTGTGGCTACGAAAATAGGGTCATCCGCAAGACGACTATTGGGAATATGACACTCGACACACCTTATGTATGAGCAGTTCAAAACATATGGGAACAACGGAAGAACCCATAACACTCCTTTAAATTCTCGTATTCCATATGACATCATTTTCGAGACTCATCCAACAGCAGTCAAATCCCTACACCACCCAAACCAATACTTCCTCTAACACGCGTGAAAATTTCTACCAATTTCCTTACTTTTCTCTTGGTCCATATATCAGGAATCTCCCTAATATATTATCCACAATTTAATTCCATTCTCAGAAAAACCCTATGAAAATTTACATCATCATCCCAATTTCCAGCCCCTTTCAATGAACTTAATCTCTAGAATCATACTGCATAATCCCTATCCTTATTAATTTTAAAAACATAAAACATGTAAAATAGTTAACTTACAGCACAAGGCTTTCAGAAGACATTTTGTAAACACTTCAAATGAATTATGGTGTTGTTTGTCCTTCAACGCTCATAACCCAATATGACTATAAAATTTGCATACTGCACCATGACTTTCTAAACCCAAACACTAACACTTTGTACTATATTACTTTTAACGTACAAGCTTACTATATAATCTTAAAGTTTTGGATACTACACTTTAATCTCTTTTCTTCTCCTATAATCGCTGTCCATTCTTGCTCTATAGCAGCCGAAATAGTCACAGTCACTATTTTATCTCCGCCAAGGCTGCGCCTTGGTTTTCTGAAAATTATTATTTTAAATATCCCTCTATACTCTTCCCTGGCAGAGCAGAACTGGATTTCTAGAGACCGCAGCTCTCGAACAGCCTAAGACAAATTCCCATGATTTTCCTTCCCAATATTAACTTCATTTCTCCTCCAAGTTGAAATTGAACTAATCTGGACCCACATTGGGACGCTTCGCTTGATAACAAACAAAACTTTACAGACCCAGGAATGAAAAACAAACCAACCCATTTTCTTAATATCTAGGTTTCACTCCATTTTTATCGCTATTCTCTGGCTATTGTAGAATGCTACTATGTTTAATTTAAATCCCGTCCGATTCAGGCAGTTCGCCTGCAATCCCTCAGACAGCGCCTTCGTCAAAGCATCCCAAACATTAGATCTCAGCTGTCTTGCAACCAGACCCCAATACGCAGAGACCTCTAAAAACCGACGTGTATACGCCTTACTCCCGGAGATAGAGCCGACTTATACTGCTCGAACGTCAGTCCTGCAAGAATCACATAATAGACTGAAAAATTTTCCGGCAGGGGAACCGCTCTTAACCAAAGAATTTCTTCCATATAGACAACAAAAGAAAGTAATGCATTTAATTTCTTATCTAGTTATTCCTTCGTTTCTTTCCCGGGTTCCCGAAAAGAAAAAAAAAAAGAACATATTACCCGCGAAAGTTTAAAATCTAGTTCTCGTTTTCAAAAGAATAATGCGGTGATCTTCCGCCCCCCCACTCTCTCCCCCTTTTTTTTTGAATTCTATTGAGGGAGGGGGGGAGCATTCACTATTCCTATTTACTTTATCTTTGTTTTGTTCATTGAATTTTAATATCTTTCCAGAATCCCTATTATATATTTAACAATTTTAAACATGTTTAATTTTTCACATGGAAATTTTCAATATAAATTAATCCTTTCCATGTAAGCATTGCATGCACATTTGAGAACATCCCCACCCTAACGGGATACAATCTTCTCCTCCTCCCCTCCCCCTTCATCCTCGTCTCGCAAACCTTTTTCTAGAAGCGTCACTTTTTGATTGTGAGAAATGGACTTGTAGATGGTGCTTCTCCGCTATCCTTGCTGAATTATACGCGTGTATGTTTCCTGATTTTGATGTTTATTTAATTGTTTTTTGTTCTTTAGTTAATTCGATTAATGTTATCAAAGATGAGAAATTTATTTGAAACTTTTTTTTTTTTTAAAAATGTGTTTTATAAAGGAAAAGAGAAGGAAGAATTTCTTTTACAGACATTCTTATGACTGTTTTTTTCCCACCATATTCATAATGATTTTTTTAAAAGTTTTTGGTCCTTTTGAAGTGTTAGTAATGGTTAAAAATTTGTTTTTTTTGCTGTTTTTAATAACTTATGTACCAATTGATTTTGTTTTTATGTAACGGGTTTCTAATGTAATTTTCCTTATATATATAATAATATATTAGAATATTAATATAATTAATATGATATATATATTTACATATATATATCATATTATATATATATATTATATATATATATAGTATATAATGTTATAGTTATAATATATATATATAGTTTATTATATATATGATATATATATCTATATGATATATTTATATTATATATATATTATATTTTATATATATATAATATATATATTATATATATATATATATATATATATATATATATATATATATATATATATTTATTATATATATAGTTATATATATAGTATATATATATATAGTATATATTTATATTCTTTCTTTCTTTTCCTTTCTTTATCTTCCTTATATTTTCCCCAAGAATGGGAGTAAGGTGGCGTGACGGGCATCGGAAAAGAAAAGCAAGTAGAAGAATACATGACACAAGTCGGAAAAGAAAGCCCAGCCCTTATACCTTTTAGCCCCAGCCTTACCATTAATTAGTGGGAGCTCATGCCGCAGTCAGAAGAATCCACCCTAAAGCTTCATGGACGGGCAATGGACACTCACTATGGTAGATCTCTCGTCAATGGTAAGGGTTCATTCCTTGGCCGCGCGTGGGCCGACAACCATACCCCCCACAATCCCCCGCGCATTCCACTCCTGTTATACACCTTTCTTCTCGGCTCTACCAAACTCCACATTTCTCTCTTCAAACATCCTTTACCTGACGTCAATCCACTTTTTCCTTGTCTCTCAGCAGCCGGTCGGCGGTTCCCAACACACTCGCCACCATAACAAATGCCGCTTAACAACAGACCTATCATTGCCATCGCCTTTTCCATATGACCAAAACCATCTTCAACATACTTCATTTATTCTCTTCGATTTACCCTTTCTTCAAACTAGCACCACTCTCTAAATCGTTCATTCCTCACGTTTATTCAATTCTTCTCACATCAGCCCACACCCCTAAAGATATGTCCATCTTGAACACATTGAACTTTAGATTAATACTCTGATTCCAAACCATAGTCTCACTACTATACAATAACACAGGTAACCATATACCACCATTGTAAAACCCTAGCACACTCAAGAACTTAATTCCTGTTACATTCACCAACGATTTTAATTGCACCCAGCCACTTCCTGCCATTCACAACTTTCCTACTGCTACTCTGCATCCGTCCGTCTTTTTCATCCAGCATATTACGCCTATAGTATATTATATATTATAGTATATATTATTATATATATATAGATAATATATATATATGAGTATATATATAAGTATATATAGTATTATATATATATATATATAGTATATATATATATAGTATTATATATGAGTTAATATTATATAAATATGCAATATATATGATTATTGATATATATATATATAGTATATATATATAGTATGATATTATATATTGAGTATAATATAGATGATTATGATATTATATATATATATAGTATATATATATAGATATATATATAGTATAGTATATATATATATATATATATATATAATATATATTATATATCAGTTTCATTTTTGTTTGTATGTTCTTAAATTGGATTCGCAATTTTTTGGTGTTTTTAGGCACGAGTAGTGATGTCTTCGCGAATAAAGAATTGTAGAGTCGGATCGCGTTCCATAATTCCCTACAAGGCTTTGGAACTTAACTTTAAAACTTCGACGGACCGGAAAAGGCCGAGAAAGTATATATAATATATATATATATGATATAATAATTATATAATATTATATATATAAGATGCCATACAGTATATACCGTATATAATTTTGGGAAAATTAAATTTTTTGAAATTAAATGAAGGAATATCTTAAAATCCTATATTTTAGGTATTTGAGTAAAACTTATTTAAATAATACTGTGAGGTATGTTATGATACAGTGTGTTTGAAATGCTAACACAAGGCTATTATATTTTGTTAAAAGATAGGTAATGGGTTATAGATAAAATAAGATCCCTTCCAGCAACAGATTTTTCTTAGAAAGTGATTAAGCAATTCCAGGTTCGGCAAGGAATTTTTGAAAAAATTCCTGGCCAGACAAAAAAAAAAAAATGTCTAATATATATATATACTATGTATATATATTATAGTATATATATGTATATTATAATATATATACTATATAATATATATATATATATATACTATATATATATATATAGTATATATATATATATATATACTATATATATATATATATTATATATATATATATAT
>JABUQX010024549.1:0-27576 GCA_015478945.1 Trachelipus rathkii | reverse complement strand
TCCTCTTCTTCCTTACTTTTACCCCCACTTACAGCTGCATCCTACACACAACATGCCCCTGTATACTCTCCAACTACCCAGGCTGCGTTTTTTTCACCTCTTGCTTCCCTTGTCACTCCTACATCCTTTTTTCCTCACTCTTCCCTTTCCCATGCTCCTAATTCTTACCCTTTAATCAAACATTATCTCTTTTTCTTTATTTTGCCACTTATCTGTCTTCACTCCAGGACAGTTACCAATAATCTCATGGATCCGACTTATAATATATCATTAAAATACTATATATATATTATATTTATATATTTTATTGCCTATATATATATATTATATATACTTATATTATATAAATAGAATTATATATATTTACTATAATTTTTTTTTTTTCTGTATATATATTATATTAATAAATTAATATATATATCTTATACTATATATATATATATTTATAAATATAAATATTTAATATATACTTTATATATATATATATAACTTACTTATATTGTTACTCCAGGTCCATCAATTTCAAGACCATATTTTGTCCTTGATCGACAGCTATCCAAACATAATAACAGATCTCGATCGATTTCTCCTGTATATTGTCTCCATCTATATTTGTGCCTATGTGAGTCCCTGTTGGAAAAACCTCTCATTCTTTATTCCTCCTTAAAGAAATCAATTCAACACTCTCCTCCAATAATTTCTCATCTTCTATCCATACTTCCACCATTCTCTCACTTCGTATTCTTCTCTCCCACTCTTATGCATTGCATTACCTTTCTATATATTATATATATATATATATATATATTATTATATTATATAATATATACATATATTAATACTATATATACTTTAATATTATATTATTTATATACTATATAAAAATTTATATATATAATACTATCTATATTTGTATATGTATAGATAATAATATATATATAATATATTTATATATATTAATATTAATATATATATTTTATTATATATTATCTCATATATATATATTGAAAATTATTGAGTACAATTTTGATAACATTTTTTCTAGTATCGATTATCGATTTTTATCGATTTTTTTCGACAAAATGATGTCGATTCTCGATACATTTAGGAATTGTGTAAGCGATACCGATAACCGATACAAATGTATCGATCTATACGCAGATGATGAAATATCATTCGGCTATTACATTACATTATCTTATTATATATTCATATATATATATATTATATATATTATTATAATATATATATATTATATCTATATGATATTATATTATACTATATTTATATATATCTATATCTATCATATAATTTCTAATATAAATATATGTATATTATATATACTTATATTATATATATATATATAATTATATATATATTATATATATATCTATATTTATTATATATAATATATTATTTATTAATAATATATATATATATATATAATATAATATCATATATATATTAGTATTATATATTATAATTGTATATAATATCTATTATTTTACTGACCACACCGTCCGGGCAGAGCCCCTTAATTAGGAGGGGTGTGAAACAATTTTAAGTCTGAAGCAGACGACCAAGTAAGCGAATGCTTACACCCCACGACGCAACCGTGACGAACCTGGGTCTTGCTTAGTTGGCGAGTGCTTACCGCTGAAGCTACGACGCACTTTTGTGCCTTGATCCTCCCTTCTAGTGCTATCGAGCGACTCGCGAATGTACGAGGAAATTCTTCATAATGAACAAAATGCGCCATAAATTTCATATCCTTAAGAGTAGAGGAAAATGGGAAAAGTACTCAGCTCCCCCAATCATCCATTCAATTCATACGAGAACTCTACTTTATGTATAGTTCATTCGGCGGTGGAATTTTCACTACTTTTTAATAACATAACAGTTTTCTTATTCAATATATTTTCTTATTAGAGTTTTCAAAAATGTAATCTAAGATTTCAGTTATGAATTTAATGCTTGTTATTTAAAGAAAAGATTTGATTTAAAAATTTTAGGGAATTCACAATATATTTACTTATGTATAAGTATAATTTTGCTAATGTCCACGTTTATTAAGATTCAAATTTCAGGCTACTTAGTTCTTTGTAAATTTTTATTTACTCAAAATGTTATACTATATATCTAGAAACATTTTCTTTTCTGGCGTAAATTTTCCAAACCTTCACTTTTATCTCTTGCAGATTTGAGTCTTCTCTCTAATTCTTTCTTCTGATCCCTCTCCTTCAATTCCTCCCTCCATCACCAACTCTATCTTCGACGACCTCTAGATCATATCATGATATATATATATATTAATTATTATTCTATTATAATTATATTACATATTATTATTACTATTATATATTTTATATTATATATATAGATACTATATATATATCTCTTGTAAACAGAATAAGTACTAATACTATATTAATATTATATAATATTTTTAAAAGACCTTATTCTTTTTTTGTTTTTTAAAAAGCTTATTTGTGTTTTATTCAAAATAAACATTAAAGTAAAATAAATATATATAAAATTGTAAGGTAATTTATCGAATTCTGTTTTTAACTGCCAAATAAAGCGTTGCGAGACTGTGAAACTTGCAGTAGTGAAATTTTTTTTATTAGCATCGACTCGTCGATTTGCGATAGCTTGACTGGCGAACGAAAAGTTGCGGAATTCCGATAGCGGACAATGGCGAAGCAGCAAAGTTGCGGAATTGCGGAACTTCGATAGCGTAACAAAGTTAGTGGAATTGCGAATTGCGAACTAAAAAAAAAGTTGCGGGTGCCCACCTGATATTAATATCGGATATAACTATATATTTTTATAATACTATATTATATATATATATACTATATATCTATATATATTATGATAAATAATATATATTATATATATAATTTTTATCTTAAATTAATTTATATTTTTATTTTTTTTTACTATTTAATATAATTAAAATAATATATATATTAATTTATATATATATATAGTTAAATTACTTTATATATATTTACATATATTATATACTTATATATTACATATATTATATATATACTATATATTATATATATTATATATATATATATTATATATATATATTTATATATATTTAATATATATATATTATACTTATATATATTATATAATATATATTATTTATATATTAGTATATAATATATATATATATATATATATATATAATATATATATAATCTACTATATATATATAATATCTATCATATAATATTAATATATTTTATAATATACTATATTCTTATATACTATATATATATATATATATTATTATAATATGCACTGATATCATAATTAAATTAAATAATGTTAATTAATTAAATAGCGTGAGTAGGTAAAAGGGTTTTCTGGCCCTTTCCAGTTTTAACATAATTTGCAACGTAAAATAATTGGCGTATCAGATGATATATATTTCAATGTATTGCTACTACTGGCACAGATATTTTTAGTTTTAAACAAAGCTATAAGGCCCATATTTTATATTCACGACGCATCAGCCGGCCGTAATTATAAGCATTTTGGCACTGAGATTGAATTTTAATATGCTGCCTAATTTGGTACAAAATAGCTTTGTTTGCTTGGGTAATAAATAGTAATTGATATAACAATAGGATTTCACAATAGTATTATATAATGATTCAATAAGTAGATACTTTGACGAGATGCTGTGAGCAATCCTCTGCCCTCTGTATCGTGTGGCCTCTCAAAATTAAGGCATTCATTGATCACTCCTCACGCTTTCATTTTTCAATCTCGGCCTCCCTATTGGTTGGTACAATATATAAGCTTTCGAAAATATATAGCGGCATTGTTTATGTATGGGATGAAATTTCTCATATAATGTACCCCAGACTGACTTTGCAATGAGATGCAACAACAGACATAAGGATTTATTAGACTGTGATAATTGAATATATGCAAGCCTATATAACCTTTTATACTCTATTCTTAATTACATTAAATATAGGCATAGAAAGCAACAGCAAGAAAGACTACTACATACGATAGTCTTAAATGAGAGAAATAATACACATATCGACAAAGATAATGACTTACTATCAATAAAATTTCCTTATCCCGTCAATTTATATTTTCACTGATTTCCAATTGATATACTACATTTCTTCGCCTCAGAACACCATTCTGAGTTCACCGTTGTTTTCATTTTTCTTTTCTTCTCAAATATTCTTCTCATAAACACTTACAACTTCTCTTTAGAAATCTCCTTTCTACATTTATTTAGCTTATCCTTGTAACTGTTTTCAAATCAAAAAATCATTGTCTTGTAAATCATGATAACTTTCTTTGACAGGAAAAATTATATCTTCGTTATTTCTATCTGATCAAAGCGGTATCTTTTCGTCTGTTTTTTCTTTTTTGTTTTTTATTTTTATTTTTTTTTTTTTTCTTTTTTTTGATGTGAGTTCGTCCAGCTCGATTGTTTAGGATTTTAAATGACGAATACACAGAATTCACAGCGTCGTTTTTGATGATACCTCCGCATTTTGGTTCATTGTGTGAAGAATGAGAGCTAGGCGTGATCTCCCAATTTCTTTCGTTTTGTTTTAGCGCGGTTGGTTGCTGCTAGCGCATATTATACGGTATTTCTTCAAATGTTATAATTTTAATTAATAAATAAGGATAGGCTACAAGATCTATGTAGATGAGGGAATTTGAAAAGAGGTGGAAGAATTTACCATGACATTAAATAATTTCATATTTCATACTTATATAACACCTGATAATAAGTTTTCTGATAAACAAGTTTTTCTTCTATCAGCGTGTGATTGGAGCCGTCCACTATGGGCTCTTGGCTCTTACAGTTGATTTTTGATTACACTTTATATATTTTAATAAATTCTAAATATTAGGACTGCACATTTCTAGTTCGTGGAATGGAAACGCATTCCTGATATCCTTTATTATCGCTAAATTCTGCGCTTTCGATCGCTGTGACACATGATCACGTCAACGATTAAGCTTAATGGCAATAAGTTTCGATCTCAGAAAGACATTACCATTCACTCCTTATCATTTATTGTACTATTACCAATACATGGGATATAAATATAAACCCCAATAGCCATAATGCCCATCAATTTTTTAATCATTCTACTATTAATTAAATTTTTATTTTTACTTGATACATTTGCTATTTCTATTTTTTCTTTGTTCAGTCTCTTTTTCTATTTCACTCTTACTTCCTATTTTAGCTAGTTCATTTTAGAATATTAATCTGAATTTATTAACTTATTACAGCTTAGAGCCGATTACATACTTCAGAGATGAGATAGCGCCGTTCTTCTCTTGTAACGGCAGAGACCTTTGTCCGCCCAAAATTAAGTCTAACACATGCGCCACTGTCTCTCGAAGCTCGGGCTTTCGGTGCTGTATAATCTATCCTAATCACTAAATAACCATTAATGAACATATATAACCATAATGCATTATAGATTAAAATTACAGATACCTGTTTACTGTTCTTCTCGCTATCTTGATTCCTACAATACATTGCTATTGATATTGCAAATAAGTTTGTATATTTTTTTTATTTTTCATGTTCAATTAATTTTCGCGTAAACTCTTCTTGCAGCTCGACGCATACATAGAAACATTTTATTCTATATATAAGAATGTCACATGTCTACCATTTTTTTTATTAGTTAATTAGATCAATTACATTCATTATTATATTAATTTATTTTAATTTATATCATTATTATTATTATTATTATTATTATTTTATATATTTATTATTTTATTTTATTTATTATTTTATTTTATTTCGTACTAATTAAAATTGTTTAGTAATATACTACAAACTCTACTAGGTTCATAAGTTATTCTTGTTGTCGTTCATTCAGTTTTCGGATTTGTGATTTAAATCATGTCATCGGCTATCCTATGAGTGTATGCAATTCGACAGTGGTGCTAATTTATACATGTACGATTTAACCTCAGTGGAGCGGCAGAAAGTTTCTTTTAGGAAAAGCCATATGATTTTGAAAGAGTTTTGTGTTTGTTTCTCCAATGCTCTTTCGTAGGCGCAAGCTAAAATACATTGTTATTCATTTTGTTTTATGTTTTCTTTGATACGTCACAATTTTTTGTTCTTGGGGAGATAAATAAGCTTCCTTTATGTTGTTAGAAGTGTTCTTATACGAATTCTTTTTAATGGATAGTCGATGAGAGAGCAAGAGAATGCGGTTCGGTAGCATGTGCAAGTGCCTTATTTTCTTCAGATCACTTTTTAATTTATACAGTCTAAACGATTTTACGCTATGAGTAAATTTGAAATTATTAAGTAATTCCTCAAATTCTGGAAGTTTAAGTGGGCAAACAAACTTGACTTCAATTTTTCGGTTTGGATTGAGTCATATCCTTCCTGGCGCGGCACAAGAATGTTATGTTGTTGTCATTGTGGAATTTTGTCGGTCGGGAGTGGGTATTTTCCCTCCCCATTTGCTTGTTGTTGAGCCGTTTTAGCTCTCATTCGATTTTGTATTTAGAGAACGAGAGTTCTTTATTAGACATTTTTTTTTAAAAGTGTTTAGACGTTAAGGCTTCTAGGACTAATAATTGCTTCATTTGAAGTCTTGAGGCAACAGCAAACTTGACCGTCTACAGAGTTTCATTTCTTCTTGTTTTTCTTTGATTTTTATTTCGACTTTTGTTTTTCCATTATATTTTGTTATATATTTTTTTCTTTATCGTCCGCAGAGCAATTTTTTTATAGAATTAATATTCACAATATTGGATTTTTTTTTCCAATTTTTTAATAGCACTGTTTATTCTTATGCAACTGTTTCTTTACTAGAAATTTAGGCCATTCAGAAGTACTATATTTATTGCAATTGCAATGTATTTGCGATTCTTGCAAGGTAATGATGTCACTTGCTTTTCACCAATACTGATCTGAGGTATTACTCAGACCATTAGATAAGTAATTAAATAATTGAGGTGATGTAGTGAAAGGGTTTTTTCTGCTTTCTAAGTTTTATTACATAATTTGCAAGTGAATAAATGGTGACAGATGATGATAATCAATTCAGTTAAAAACCAGTTATAATCAGTTATAACCAGTTAATAAGCCCATTTTTTATAATCACTGGCGATTGCCGGCATAAATTATAAGCATTTGCACTGAGCATTTGAAAAAATTTTTTATGCCTGCCTACTCTCGGTCAAAATAGCTTTGTTTCGCTTTGGGCAATTAATAGTACTTGGCTTAAAACACAAGGATTTCATAGTTATTAAATAATTTATTCAATAAGTAGATCCATTGGAGAGATGCTTGTGAATGCATCCTCCTGCCATCTGTATCGTGGTGGACTCTCTCAAATAAGGCATTCATGCTGCCTCCCCAAACGCTTTCATTTCAATCTCGGCCTCCCTATTGGCAGAGCACCATATAAACAATTATATTAATATGATAGGCGGCATTGTTTGTATGGAAATGATTTCTCAATATATATATTATTATATATATATATATATATCTATATTATACATATCTTATATATATTAATTATATATATATAATATATATATATATATATACTATCTATAATACTATATATATTATATATTATACGTATAATATAATATAATAATATTATAATAATAATATCACTCACTATATATATATATTATATATTAATATATATATATTTATATAATATTAATTAATTATAAAATTATATAATATTTATGTAATATAATATATATAATAATATTATATTATATATATTATATAATACTATATATATTATATATATCGTGAAACATGCACAAAGTACCTCATTTATTATTTATAGTTACATTGATTTCAAGCTTTCGTCTCCATCGGTTCCGGTCCAGTGGTTCCCAATCTTTTTTAAGTGGTGCACCCCAAATAAAAATAGATTTCTCACCTATCCTTCACAATACTTAGTACTATCTATATTTATATACTGTATCTATATATTACTATAATATATATTTATATATATACTATAATATATATTATATAATATATATATATATTATTATAATATACTATCTAATATCATATATATATATATATATCTATTATTATTATATATATAATTAATATAATAATTCATTATATCATTTATATTATTATTATATATATATATATAATATATTATATAATTACTATATATATAATTAATTCCCTATTATTCCCAAATTTATAATTTTTTAAAAATCAATTTTTTTTTCTTGAATATTATTATTTCTTTGGGGCTAATTGTATCTAGTTGTGGAATTTATTAATTTCATACATTTGTAAAATATGTTTTGCATTTAGCCTTTATCACAGCTTTCAAAAACAAATTCATGAAATAATGTGAGAAATTCAATACACTAATACATTGGGTATAATAATAAGTGCAAAGAAAGGGCGACACCATAGTCTATTACTATATACTATATATATTATATATATATATATATATATTTATAATAATAATATATATATATCATATATATAATAATATATATATACGTATATATATATATAATTCAACATGAAAAGATTTATGTTATTTTATATATATACTGATACATAAAATAGCGTATCCAAGTATATTATATATATATATTAATATTTATCTAAAGAAACCAATAATATGTTTATTATATCAATGTGATATATATTTCTTGTTAAATTATATATAATATATATATATATATATTATTATATATATTCATATATATATAAATTATATACTATATATATAGATATACTATTATATAATATAAATATATATATTAATAATAATATATATATATATATATATATAATATATATATATACTTATATATTAATATTTACTTATATTATTTATATATTATATTTCTTGTTAAATTAAAATACGATTGTATATGTTTCTTTTACCATTATTGATATCTATATATATATAAATATATATATTACTAATACATAGATGGAAGGACTTTAGTCTGGGTCTAAGCCTTCCAACGAAAAGTATAGATTTTCTTTCCTTTAAACTTTATTTTTATATTATTTTATTCATATGTGATGTAACTTGTTAAATCAAAAATAACAGAATTTCATCTAATTTATTTTAACAATGTTGATGAACATAGTTCCAAAACGAAACAATTATAATCATCCAAAATTAAAACCAGCTTTGCTGCTACCAGCGAAAAAGCTTCAAGTGAGAAATTTCAGTTAATGTTATCTCTTCCTCCGACATTGATGAAATTGCTAACAACTGATTTACTATTATTGTGTGGTCATACCGAAAACTAAATGCCAAATTCTCCTGTATATTACTGCTACGACTAAGAATGAGAAGGATTGATTCAAGTTTTACTTGGAGTACACACTGAACACCCGCCGACTTCTAAATACTTAATTTAGAGGAATAGAGAAGATTCGTGAAATTCAAGTATTAGGGAAATTAAATCTAACAAATGACTATACCTAAAAAGTAATAACATGTTACATGAAAGTTTCACCTTTATATCACTTCACATATCACAAGAGTATACTGGCTTTAGAATATATAAAACTTTAGACCAATTGAAATTTTTTTTTTCATAAATATCTAAAATATTTAATTCTTCAATATCTACATAAAATATGGCATATTCACTTTAGCTCCTCAACTTTAAACTTGCCCTACCTCTACTAACTTCTACTTATTTCATCGTAACATTATATCCAGATACTCACCATATGAAGTACAGAGGCCCATGACATATGAAGTCTTAGATTTGTTACTGCATATTAAACTGCGTTTTTTTAACTAATTAAAATTTGATCCCTTGAGACCTATTTGCATCATCATAATTTTGGACCAGTTCTTCGGCAGTTAATTCTGGAGACAAGCAGAATCTAAGAATCAACTTTCTATTTTCAGCCCGTAAGTTTTCACATGACAGGAAAGGAGGATCCAGACCTCATCTTAATGTTCCAGGGAGAGTTGGCATTGACCTCATTTAAGATGGCAGGGTGATTCTTCTGATTACATTGGGGCAGTACGCAGGAACACCATAGCAAATGGGGAGAATTCTATATTGCTACGTCGTGTAAATGACGCATTAAAAACAATGTTCTATGGGTTTCGAAATGACGCATTTCTCTGTGTCAGGGTATAGCGGACGGTAAAGTTATGACGGGATCCTCAATCCTCACACACCTCTTGATAGTCCGACGTAAATGCGTTCCTCTCATCAGAAATGTAAGTTCTACCATCAGCTCAATGCGTCCGAAATCTCTCCGCTACATTACCTTCCACCTCATGTATCACGGTTTCTATGTTTTATCTTACGAGGAAGCAAGAGATACGATCCGCAGCACCCACGCACCTATCAACTCAATGTTAACCGCCGCCATACTTATCGCTTCACGCACTTGAGGCATTTTAGCAATGGTCATATGGCACTTATTCTGAACAATATGGCCGATTATGACCTATAAGACATTATATGGAGGCTTATTTTGCTAAGACTTCTAGATCTGACCATGTTCCACCACTTTGTACCACCTCCGCATTTACGTCACTTCTGGCACATATTTTCCATCAAGCGCCCTTCTTATGCGGAATGCCAAGTTTTCTCCACTAACACCCAAAATGCACCTCACGTGAAGAATAAGAACAAAAGGAGAAATCAAGGATCTGGACAACAACAAACACGTAAGTGAAGTGAAAGTTAGATACGATACCAACGACTAGATCCCGAGTCCACAGTCATTCTCATAATAATAGATGTATTCTGTAAGCTTAAACCATGTAATTTTCTTGGTTTTTAATTATTTCTGAAGTATGCTCCATCAAGCTTCTATGTCGTGTTGGCAGTCTTTGTAGTCATATATACTGAAAAGCACAACCTAAATTACTGTCATTCGGAATATGACCATGAATGCAAAGCCGCATCTAACCGTATCTCTGTTGAAGAATTCTGTAGAGAAACTCTCCGGTGACACCAAGACTTCATCAGGATACTTCGGACATGCAATTCTGCTTCCAGGCTATCTGCTCCCAATATTGCAACGAGAAGAGCTGTTGCCCTCAATCCATTCTTCATACCTTTTTCAGCCCCGAAGCCTAGAGAAGAGTCAGCAGCACCTTGCCACTACGCCCCTTCCGTGAGTCTTCCTATTGAGATGAGATTATACTCAACTCAGGAATCCTGCCAGACCTATTCTCATTCAACCACTTCTCCATATATGTACAGTCAAATCATATCCCTGACACGGAAATTAGTAATACGCTGCTCCTTGCTAGCACAAGTGCATTCGCGCATCAGTCTTTTTTAATTGACCTGCTGCCATGATGAAAGCTGTCACCAACACAACAAATCTAACCTTCCCTGCTTCTACTATGTGGGTAAATTCTTAATTGTTTTAACCAAAGCAAGGAGTTCTTTGTTGTATAAATATCTTACCTATAACCCAATTTCAGTAGGATTCAATCGATACTGACTAAAGATCCAGCGGCAATTGTTTTTTATTTCTGTACTAACACATACTTACACCTGCCAAGGCCACGTCTAGAATTGCATCAGTGAAAAGATATTCTATGAGGCATTATTAGAACGGAACACCCAAAAGCCCGATCGCCCTAATAGCAATTTTTGAGGCCAAATTTGGCATTATTAACAAGCTTCTCGCTCAGGATCCATTTACTACTCTGCGTCTAGAGCTATGGATGCACTTTGAGAAAAGAAAGAGAGAGAATAACTTCAGGAAATACCAGAAGAGAAGAGCACCAAACAAATAGTTTAGACTGCCTATGACAGAACGGTAAATCTTTGATAGTCTTGGTTTTGGCCGCGAACAATATTACATATAGCAGTGACCATTTTCTATCACTCATACTCGGAAAGCATGGCCTTTCGGACACATTTCAACCTAATATGTAACCCGAGACTGTCCAATTTGGACTTATCAGCATAGCTCAAATTAACAGATCTTCAACGTCTAGTTTACATTTCTAAATCTTCATGTGTTCATCATGAGTAGGCGTGGCGATGAGTATATAGGCCTATATATAATTTAGGATTTTAAATTTTAGAATATGTTATTGTAAAACTATTGACTGGAATGGAAGCCTTCTACATACTTTATATGAGAACTGCAAGGGACTATTTCCAGTTAAGAACTTCGACCATCAGGGTTGACTTATAAGGTTATAAATGCCATTTTTATTAACGTCCTAGACAGACAATACCTTTACCCCGTGAAGTACAAAGTTCCGTAAAGTCATTAAGGTTAGGGACTGAAATTGTTTCAACGAACAAAGTGTTTGTTCCAGTAATCTCAAATCGGCTACTATTCGGACTCCACCACTAGGTTTAAGTACACCAAATCGGAACTACCCCAGGTGAGTGCGAGGGAGAAAGTACCCCAGCATTTACTAACCTGCCTATCTCTTCTTTGGCCTTATTATATAAACTAGTAGAGATTCTGCGACTTTTCATGTATATTGGGAACCGACTTTAAATTTAAGGAATTAATCTCATTTAAGAGATATTCTGCTTCAGCTGAGGAGAGACAGGAATTGTAAGCCCTATTTCACCTTGTTTATTATAACCCACCTTTCTTTAATCTAATCATCAATTTTATCATACTTATCCTTCATTTCTATTTATATTTACAATTGTTAGGAGCTCTGTGCCTGATAGCTACCCAGACATTATATCTAATATATACATTACTCATCGTCACTTAACATTTTCTAAAATTTTATAATTCAAACACACTTATATTCACCTAACATACGAAAGTATAAGAAAGGCGCAGAAGGGAGATTTAGAGAAAGAGTAAAATTCTATATAATTACAATTCCCATTTTTTTTCTTTTTATTTTTCTGAGTTTCTTAATGGGGTCTAAGTGCTTCAGAATCATTCCATTGACATGACTTTAGTAAATAGACAGTTGTTGCCATCTCCAATTATAATATATGAGTAAAATACTATTGTTAAATTTTATATTTAGTAAAAAATTTGTCCCTAAATATTTCAATTACATCCTGCGATTAAAATATTGCTTCATAGAGTCCCTTCTTTAGCAGGAAAATTCTTTTTTAGTTATACAATCCTAATATGTTAATTGACTTCCATTAGCATGTTAGAAAGCATAGAATCTCTTTTTTCTGCAGACAAGCTTTAAAATAGAAAATAACTCCCCTGTAAATCTAACCAGAATTAATGCTTAATTTTAATGTACGAAAGGAGCATTAATATGCACAATTTTACATTCGTTTACATTTACTTTGGAAAGCACTGACCCATTGCAAGAATCTCCATTTTCAACCCCCATCACAGTATTTTGGCTTGGAATTAAAGATTCCAGCCCTATAACTGTTCGCTACTTTGATAATGCATATCCTTACCTTAACACTAATACGGAGGAAATCCAAATTTTCCCATTACCCAAATTCATTCACTCAACTTGAGAAGCTCTCTGCATCATAACAGATTGTTTCGCATTAGTAGCATTTTCACTTGAATGAAACATGAAACTGGATATTATTTTTATTAGAAGTATCAAAAATTGTATCACATTTTACTTATATCGCTATACACTTATTTATTCGATTTGTTGGGCGGTACTTTCTCCTATACTTCACTATATTATTAAACTCTTATGTACTTACAGAATTTACGATATACAACTGGATTAAAAACGCCTTTCTTTGTAACAGGGGCGTAACTCACACCCCTTACTTAAGTTCCTGCGAAGGTAGGAAGTAGGATCAGACCTCTATATGTGATGGCGCTTGGCCAACAAAATGAGCATTTTGCAGTGCCTCTTGGCACCATGTAAGCCATTTCACGGAGGTGAAATGTCTAGCAACGTTGTCCATCTCTCTCTTAATCCTGAGATGATCGACGACGGTATAGACCACCTCTGTTCCCGCCAGGAGAGCGACTCAGTTCCCACCATTACATCATTACGAGAAATCTGCAGATCTAATGCATTATGATATCTGAGGGCCTCACTCTGGACATCTCCCTCAAGTCAATTGTTCATTATCGCCCAATATTGTCTTAATTATTTTTTCTTCCTAGGATTGGGGATCAACTTCCCTGGTTAGGGATGAATGGGTCACAGCATGACTGAATAATCTGATATATTTGATTATGACGTTGGATTCCATCAACATCAGCGCTATCGCAACTTATGATATCCGCATCCCTTTCAACGTTAATAACCGTTACAGATCCTAGTAGAACACGAAGAAACATCTGTTTCATAGGTTTTTCCTTTGATGTAAAAGCATTGATTTAGCGTTCTAATGTACATAACTCACATTAAAATACTTGTGTGGAGCTTTTAACCAGGTTATAAGCCTGCCGAAATAAATTCAACTTTTCTCTTATAATGGGAATACTTTCAGTTACAAGGCGAACAATTTTCATATGCTTTGTCTGTTGATAGTGATAGCTGTAGTTTTGATTACTAGCGAAGTAGAAGTACGAGCGCTTGAATTTTTCCATAGGAATCAGTAAGAATATTGTCATTAAAAATAATTACCAGCCTATAGGACTAACCACTTTTCCACATCCTTGCTCTTTCAAACGAAGGAAATATCCTGCACAGAGTACTGTCCTATTCTTACGATTGGTCTCGGGTGATGGGTGCCGAGACGATCACTCTCAACGATGAGTTATTTTGATTGTGACCATTCGTTTCTATTTAGATTTCATTTTGTCATCATTTCATTTATTTCAACATAAACATGAGTATAAAATCGCCAGTGAATATATAAAATTTTGAGCCACCCAGACCGCTTCCTAGTCGATATTATATGTAATTTCACCAAGAAACAGTTTGTTTTTTTTTTTTTTTTTTTTTTTTTTTTTTTTTTTACACCAGTCTTAATTGACATTTCCTTAAAAACTTTAGTTCCACTGTTTATTAGTTCTTTTGTAGTTAACAGCACTAGACTCACTTTAAACTACACAAACTACCCAAGTAGAGCTATTTGTAATGTCAAAAAACTAAAAAGTATTTTTTTTTTTTTTTTTTTTTTTTTTTTTTTTTTTTTTTTTTTTTTTTTTCTAACCATTTATTTATAAAATAGCCGTTGCCATGAACAATAGTTTAGCTTACCTTATATAGCCCTAAAGAGAGGCGCTAGATTTCGTAGGCTAGCTCTAAATAGTACTAGCGCTATTTTACTTAAAACTTTTTTCATTTATTATTATGTTTTTCACTTTTATATCTGTCAGATTTTTTTCTGCTTTATTATGAATACACGAAAACAATAGTCTTTATTTTGTTAATTGTTGACCATCTACTGTGCGTCGATAGTAAGCCTAGCTATCCTCATTTTCCAAAGTCTTTATTTTCCTTGAAATTTAACTTTTTTTAATTTTTTTTTTTTTTTTTATAATATCAATTTTGATTCGTAATTTACATTTTATTTCTTTATTGAAATGTTTTTTTTGTTTGTTTCGTCACTCTAGTAAAAACGTGGAAGGACTTAGTCTGGGGTCTAAGCCTTCCAAATAATGATATAATTTTCTTTCTTTAAACTTTATTTTATATTATTTTCTTCTTCTTTTATTCACTTGTATTATGAAGGATACTTCGTTTTAGTTTTTATTAATTATTAATTTATTTACAATGTTCTATAGAGCGTTTATAACAAGCGTCGTGCGCAACGCTTATTTGTTTATATCTCTCTGTCAATTGGCGGGCTATAATAATAGCTACAAACATTGAAATGAGCCACTTTTGAGGCAATTGTACAAACCTTACAAACTTTACAATCTATGCAATTTGCGCCATATTTTCGTAATTATACGAGTCATTCACATCAACATATCACCAAATTGAGTTTTATAAACCAAATTATCAATGATCAATTTGATCTGCCATATATCCATATATATATATATATATATATTTATATCATATATATATAGTACTATATATATATAATATATTATATAATATAATAACTATACCTATTATACTTATATATCAGGCAAGGTACCACAAAGAAAGGAAAACAGTATAGACTCTTATTGATAAACTTCATTTAGAACAAAAGTTTATATCACATAAGTGAACCGTGAAAAAGCACTGTATTTATAAAAAAAAAAGAAAAAAAAAGGATATATATTATATATTACTTCTATATAATACAAATTTCTTCAACTAAAATGTTTACAAGACAAAAAAAAAAAAAAAAAAAAAAAAAAAAAAAAAAAAAAAAAAAAAAAACACATGCTTCCTCCAATTCGCAATACGAACTAACATAAACAGTACAGAAATTTGAAGTTGAACACATTCCCGAAAAATATTTCGTACCTTTTTTTAGTGCCGTCTTGTTGCTAGAAAGAGGAAATTGTTTTTCTAGTAGGTAACTAAACTATATATATTTATATAAACTATACTATTATATATTATATATATAATTATATATATATATTATAATATATTATACTATATTATATATTATAACTATAAAGATATATATATATTTATATATTTAATATATATATATATATATTTATATATTTAAAAATATTACAATACTTATTATATAATGACGATAATAATATAATCATAATATATATAAATTATTAATATATATATATTACTATATTTTATTCTTATATATATATAAATTAAATTTATATATTACTATATATATATACTATAATAATATAATATATATAAATATATATAATATATATATTACATATTAATATAATATAATTTAAATAATAATATAAAATATATTATATATAGATGATATATATTACATAAATATTCTATAAGATTACTTATTATATATATATATATATATATACTTATATATATACTATATTTATATATATATTATATACTATATAATATATAATTTAATATTTATATTTTAATTTATTATATACTATATATATATATATATTATATATATATATTACTCTTATATATATCTAATATTATATAATAATATATATATTATATATAATATCTATAATTATATATATCGATCATATAATAATTTATATATAACTATATATATATTAATATATAATATATTAATGACTAGGTTTAAAATTACTATATACTTATATATATATATTAATATTATATATACTATATTATATATATTATTATATACGTATATATAATAATTATACCTACTATACTATATCTAGGCTAGGTTCCACAAGGCAAAGGAAAAGTATGTTCTATTGTAAACTCTTACTCATTAGACAAGTTTACCTATATATAAGTAGACGTAGAAACGCAATATATTTAAAACAAAAAAAAACAAAAAAAAAAATTAGAACAGAATATATTACTCTTAAATAGCATCCTTACACGAAGCATTCAAATTACGAGACTGAAAAAAAAAAAAAAAAAAAAAAAAAAAAAAAAAACAAAAAAAAATCTGTTTTCCTCCTAACCCAGTCCAGACTAAACTGAAAATTTGAAAGTTCAAGCATTTTCTGATTAATTTTCGGTACTTTTTTTTTTACCATTTCTAGGGGCGAAATTAGAATAGAGAAAATTTTTTTTCTTAGGGTAACTAACTTATATATATATATATATTATACTATATATATAGATACTATTATATAATATACTCTATATAATCTATAGATCAATATTCTAAATATTTATTATATATTATTATTACTATTATATATATAATATTATATATTATAATATATTATATTATTATATACCTAATATATATATATATATATACTCATAGATTTTTACACCGGCCTGTAGGGGGCTCACCGTACGGAACAGAGGGACGTTTTCAATACCCACGTAGGAGGAGGGGCGGAAGAAACCCCCGCGAACACCCAAATACCAAAAGCCGGGGGTTCAGAGAACCTCCCCGGAGGGTGAATGTCCTCCTTCTTTCCCCGGAAAGCGAGAGCCCGACTCTGACCTCGTGCGGTATCCCTTGTGGTTCCCATTAGTTAAATATTTATATATATAATATAACTATATATATATATTAATAATATAATTACTATATATATATACATTATAATATAATATATATAATATATATATATATATATATATATATACTATATATATTATAATATATATATATAATATTTATCTATATATATATATTATAATATATATAATATATATATATACTATATTATATTATACCTATTATATATATATATTATATATACTATCTATATATATTTATATTATAATAATATTATATATATATATTTATATATATCTAATATATATATATACTATATATATATATAAATATAATATATAATACTTACTCTTAATATATATATATATATATATAATATATAGATATAATATATATTTATATAATCAATGATATATATATACATATCATATATATATTATATATAAATATATATCATATATAAAACCTAATGCAATTCTCAGTGATCTCACAAAAAGTGCGTCGAAGATGAGGCCAATGATCTTTGTAGTTTTATTTATATGGCCCGACTGTGGCCAAAGGGAATAACTCTACTCATTTGACCGAGATGTTGCCATATTAGTTGTCCGGTCTGCTGTATTTCCGTGAAGCTCTTAGGTGGTTTTTTCTGGTGAGTGCGACGATGTTCTCACTTAAAATGTTAAAGGGTGGCGGTATGGCTGGGCTTTTCTTTTTTCGACTTTCGTCATATTCTTCATACTTCCTTTTCGTTTCTAGTGCAAATGCTTCGACCTTAACCCAGTCTTGGGGAGAGAAGGGGGGTGATGATGATTGAAAATGATAATGATGATGTTGATTATAATACTATATATTATATATATATTTTTATATATAGGTGATATTATATATATTATTATATATATATATATATATATATTTCTATTGGTTATTGCTCAAACATTTGCATTAACTATGAAATCCTGGTTTCAAAAAAAGTATATATTATTATATACTATTACTTATATTATACTATATATATATTTAATATTATATATTATTATATAATGCTAAATATATATTATTATATAATTTTATATATATTATTAATTATGGCTAGTAGCCCAAATAAAAAAAAATTTCGGGGTGTTTTAAATTAAGAACTATATATATATATTATATAGTATATTTATATTATTATATCAATAATTATATATATAATAATATATATAATATATATATGTGGATATATATATATTATATTATTCTTATATATTATCATTAGTTATATAATTATATATACTATAATTAGTACTAGCTATTTAAGACTGAAAATAAGTGGGGATAAATAATGGAACATTAAAATAAATATTTTTTGAAGATAAAAAACGTTACAGCAGATTCATATAAAAAATTATTCTCTTTTAAATTTGAATCTCTTAAACAGCAAAAGATTAAAATTGATAACCTTCCTTCTGTTTATATTGTGAAGCTCCCATGTGAAAAAGAACAGTCATTAAAGCCATGTTTTCTGCTAGATTTTCTTTTTCATGTTGAATTGAAAAAGTTGCTGTTGAGCATTGATTCAGAGAAATTAGTTGAATTATTGTTTCTGGATTTTCACATTCTTTGAGTGAGGTAAAATTGTTAAATAAAAATCTTTTTAAAAACTAAATAGACTGCACATATCAACATTTATCCCAAAATTAGCAAAATTTTGGATAGATGTGGATGGAATAAGTAACTTTATAAAGTCGTTTTAGTAAATTAAGGATGATTCGCGAACTTAGCTTCTCGTAATTGGTTTGAAAAAATTCATTCAAGAATTTAAAAATTTAATTGCCTATATCTTTTCATTAATTTAATTTGATTCTCAGGGATCAATCGAAAATCTTCTCATGATCAGGAAGAAATCAGAAGTTCGTGTTGTTTTCTTATTGCAAAACTTCCAAAATGGTTTTTGAAAAAATGTTTTCGTTTTGATACAACAAACCCTTCTAAAAACAAACATCACATTTCAATATGATTAAGAGCTGTCTGTCACTAATTATGGAGAATGCAATGTAAAACATAATGAAAGAGGGTTTGAGAATAAAGTTAAAGACATTAACTAAATAAATTATTAGCAAATTTTGGCATAAATTTTGCTTAAAGACTTTGAAAAGATCTAAAGTTTTCTATAAAAGAAGTTAATATCTTGGATCCATTGAGCTCCTCTTTAGCTTGTTCAACAATGCTTTAAAAATTTCAAATCTAGGTCAACCGTAACGAACTCCATTCCCAATTTTCCACCTAACTTTGTGTCGCCCAGTTCCCTCGTGAGCACGTCTTGGTCCCAATTTTGTGTCTTTGGGATTAAATCCTTTTTTTTTTTCCTTTTAAATAAGTTAGTCGCCTTGGTCTCAAATCTAATTAATAGCATATAGTTATGCATTCGATGTGCCATTAATATAAGTTTTTTATTTAATGAGTCATATTATTTGTACTTCACATGAATTGTGAACTCTTGTGAAGCAAACAAGTTGCTATGAAAACATCTAACGCGATATGAGCGCTGATGATATTTTCGACTCGGCATTAAACATCTTCTTTTTACAAAACATAAGACCATCAGCTTAGATAATACTTTCTTTAGTCAATTTTGATAAGCTGTAATCAGATAAGTTAATAATTCGGTCTGAGTTGGAGTTGATAGCCCATTTACTGTTATAGAAAATCAGGAAACAAAGAACCTTTGCTAGTGGAAAAATGGCTCACTTCAGGAAACCCCTATCGAGAACTGTCCCAGTCAATAAATATTTATCAAAGTGCGAAATTGATTGCCGCCCAATGGGCGACAAAGGCACAAACCCTACACCACACCTTTGGCCTGGTCAGATTTTATTAAGCAAATGAATATATCAAAAAGGATCATAAATGTCATTGCAAAATAATAACACTTTTAAGATTAAAATCTTTAGCTAAGGTTCATGCTAACGCACAATACAAGACTACCTTAATAAGTATTGTCTTTAACTGAAAGTAGCATACAAAACATGCGCGATTACTTTTTAATAACTAACTTAATAAACCATGCCACTTTTGGCTTAACGTTCAGAATTATACATATATGATGCCCTAAACAAATTCCAAGTAATTTTTGTTTATACCAATGGTTTCTGAAAATCGCATCCAAAATACATTCAAAAAAATCCTCGTGGAACTTACAACTTTCCAAAAAAATTTTAAACACTTATTACAGATGAATTTCAAGGTTACACGTCTTCCTCATTTTCTTATTGTGTCCCCTAGAAAAACTGTCTCCGTAGGTACAATATTTTTATAGACTTGTTAGGTCATTGTTTCCCCTCTATGTACAATGGATGTAGAATTTAAGGGAATGCATTAATGGCATATGCGGTAAACGATCGGCATGTTGGAGCCGCCAGAGAGAGGCATGGCGATTCGACGAGGTGGACATGGAGGGTTGTTTGCGGACCGAGGTTGTGAGGAGGAATGCAGTGTGGTATGAAGGATGAATATTACAGAAGACAAAGATTATGAAACAGTAACCGGTTAGGAAATTATGGAGGGGCGAGAATGATTCGTATGGCATAGTGAGGAGAGTGTGAAGGCGGTAAATACCTGCAATAATTTATCTCGTAGGCGTGGTCACAGTTTTTTTAACAGTTAGGGGGAGAGGAAGCGGAGAAGAGACTTACGCGTAGTTTTAGAATGTGAAAAGTTATGGCTTAGTGGGATATGAAAAGCGGTACCCACATATGAAAGATAGGAAATCATCGGAATTACCGAAAAAAGGTTTTTTAAAAATACGTGAAATTGGTTATAACAGCATACTGACTCCAATACTGCTGTACGGAGCGAAAAAAACTCCGTATGTGAGGCAACAACGATGAAAACGAGGAGAGTGGTAGAAATATAAAGCGGCGGAGAGAGGATATTAAGAAACTGTGATGGAAAGATCAAGAGAGAGAACAGATAAGAAATTTGATAGTTATTAGCAGAAGTTATAGGTGTTGAAGAGATGACACTGAAGAAATGGATTGTGGGGAGATTGAGATGGTGGGGGACAATGTCTGGATGAGGATGGCAGCAGGAGGAGTAATTGGCGGAAAAACGAATATTGAGGGAATGGACACACGAGAAGGGCACCAAGACCAAGGGGTGAAGACCCGAAGAAGAGATGGGCGGATTCGGTGGAGGACTCTCTGGAAAAAGATGTCAGCTACCAAATAGGAGAGCGCTGAAGAGAAGAGGCATAGTGCAGGAGAGGGACGTCCGTCTGAAGAAAGATTCTTACGCGGCTGACAGGAGAAGAATCCTTCCCAGGGAGAGGAAAGAAAGAAAGAATACCATATATATATACTTAGGGAAGTGTACCAATCCAATACCAGAAAAAAGAGGGCCGAAACGATACCCGCATACGCGTTTATACTCTATTTTTTAGGTGCCGAAACCGATACCGATACCCGATATCTTTTAATTAATATAATAATATACACAGTAATAAGATAGAACATTTTTGTGGTGCACTGCTAGGCAACTCAAGATTGCATTCCACCCAGTACAAACAATACTTAGTCATTTTATATTTCATATTTTAGTTTTCTACCAAGTATTATTTTTATTTTATAAATTAAAATTTACCTTTAAGGAATAATAATGCAAATTATAATATTATATAACTTTTTTATGTTTGCGTTTATTTAAAAAATATTCCATTTTCCATTTGTTCCAGTAAGTATTAACCAAAGTTTAGCTACTAGCTTTTATGTTTTAACATTGATTACAATTTACAAGAAGGTTCTTTAATTTTATTTTTACAAATATAAAAGAATAAAAAATTAATGAAAAAGAAGAGACCTCAATTAATCAGCCAAAAAAGTTTAAATAAAAAAACGCAAATATTATTCAAACATGACATAATAAAATACTCCTTAAAGATAGATATTCATTTGATATATCAAATTTCAAATAAATTCACAAATTATGATGTGCAAATTAACAAGCTTTCACTAGTTTCTGGCGAGAGACTGTTCCTATTTTGGGGTTGTTACATTCCTAACCTAACCTACACAGTTATAATAACTTACACTCTTCTCTCGACTGAAATGAACGGAATGCGTAGCTGATAATTATTTGCCTGCAAGCACTTGATAATAAATGGAAAACCTTTGGACCCATTTTTCTATGCCACAAACGCATGAATTAGGATTCTTCTTCTTTGTTAAGGCAGCATTCTCATGTTTCACGTGAGAAAGCCTCCATCTTCCTCTTCACAGGGACTGCAAATTTGGGATTATTCTTTGCTCCTTGTTGACTTGTCTCTTCAGTTTTTACGATGAGGTTCCCCTTGGTGTGAATGAATTCCTATTGAATAAAGTTTTGAAGGTGAATGATATGTCAGTGCAATTCTGGCCATGAACTTATCAAAGGTTAACATACGAACAAAATTTTATCCTCATCTTTTCTAGTAGGTTTATTAATGCTGAAAAAGCCACGCGGATCGTCACTTATTCAGTGCTTGTTTGCCATGGGAGTTGCAGATAAGCGGCTATCCACTTCTCTGCCCTTTTTTTTTTATTTTTTTTTTTTGTCAAGCGAGCAATTTAATGCATTCTAGTTATGCTATTTTTATGCATTCTAGAAGTGGTTTCACCGTCGAGAGAGGTGCCATTTCTTGTTGGTAGTTTCAGCTAGCTTAGCGAATTCCTTATTAGAACCTTTCTATTTATTTTATTTTTTACAGTTGTCACTGCGCCGTCTTCACGGGGCAAGAACCCTTTCATAGGAGTGTTGGGTGATTTTGAACGCCCTTTCAAAAAATCCATCTAATCGCAAAATTACGCAAAAATAAGCACAGACGTAGGCATTTAAAGTGATGGAAATTATTATTAAATTGAGTTAGGGAGAACCAGATGATTGGAAAGAGAAGTTCCACAGAACAGAGGGAGCTGCGTGTGGCAGGAAAGAAAGATAGCACTAACGCAAGCGAACCTTGTCTGGATGTTACTTAAATTCAACACCAAAACTTCAGTGTGCCACAGCTTAGCACCCCTTGTGCCTACCGAGGGCGTCATAAAGGGTCTGGTGGTTTACGCGATGTGGATAGTTCCCTCGAGGCACTTGCCTCTACAGTACCTATAGAAATGGGATAAAGCCACTAACATCGTTCCTCCGCATTAATTAGTAAAGGGTCAAGTGATACTAGAAAGTACAGGCGACAGTTTATAAGTTCTTTTGGCCTTTGACTCGCTCCTTATTCCAAAAGCTACCGGATGAAACCAGTTTAGCCCCGCCCCTCACAGATATGAGAGCAGAACTCCATACAAAGGGCGGGATGAGACTCCTTGTATAGTTGAAGTAACTGAGAAGAGTGGAAAAAAATCCCGTCTAAACAGAACTCCCCAGTTTCTGTAGGGCCGCCCTAGCATACCAACACTGTATTTGAGGTTTTCTAAAACAAAAACATTTTTTTTTGTTTATGTTAATAGGGCCTCAAAATCAGGGTATGTTTTATATTGTCAAACAGTGAGGACGAGAGAAACCGTTCGAAAGAGATAAAAGTTAAGTGTGCTTGGAGATTAAGGATGTTGTAGAAGTTGGGTTTTTTTAAAGAGATAATTAACACTAAACTTTTTTTCCCTTCCCTTGAAATTTCTATCCACGATCAGCAGAAAATAGAATCGGAAAGATTAAAAACAGAGACAAAAGCAGAAAGTTAAAAGAGTAAAGCAGAATATTGATTTGAGTTGAGAAGGAAAATGATTAAAGGGTCAAGTCTATCCGACATTATGATTTTGTGATTAGAGTTTAGTATGTGCAGTGTAGAAGGATCATATAGATAGAAGAAGCAAAAATATCGGATAAAGAGATGCAAACAGAATCCTGGAAAGGAATGCCAGAAAAATATCGGGAAAAGAAGTACGCCCTAAATCAACAAACAGTCCGACGTGTGGCGCGATTTAAATGAAAGAAAAAGCTAGACAAAATAAGTAAGCAAAGAGATAGCATGGAAACCCAAAGCGAGGGAGAGCATTGGAGAAGCAAGTGACGAAGTTGCCATCAAGGTCCAATGTCAAGCGCCACACACAAGTCTTCCCATAGTTCCTAAGGGCGGAAAAAAAATAAATCTGTTTGTATGTCCATTTTAAGCTGGAGTGAAACTTTACTTAATCCCAATTTTGCGATTTTAAATCTAGATTTTCAAACATATGAAAAGAGCCAAAAATTAAATAATCAACGCAATAAAAATGTTGCCAAAATTTTTTAAATGGAAATTTATTTCTATTTGTTTTAGTTTAAATTAACTGTAGAAATGTGTGGTTTTTTATTTTTTTATTAAAATTAAAAATATATAACATATTTTTTTTTTTTTTTTATTTTTAAAAAACAGGGCTTCTCCAAAACCATAAATGTAGTTATATTCGCCAGTTAGATCTCGAAGGAAAGAGCATTTCAAAAGATCTAAGAATTTGAGAGTTAAGAAGTGTTTCTTAATGCACTTAGAGTGATTTCAGGCGGGGGGCCTGAGAGTGAATTAGTTTGAAGGATAACAGAAAACAGCATCATTTTTTGGAAATAGTTTTGCACATAATACGAACGCTATGAAAAAACACAGTGGGCAAGTACTAGTAGTTTTTGCCATAGGAGCTTGTTAGTTAAACGAAGTCAGGTAAGGGGTCAACAGCACAGAGCACACTCCTCAAAACTCGGAGAGGAATGCCATCCGGGCCACCCGCCTTCTCCTAACGTTCACTAGATTTTCAGGCAGCTCTACCTCAAATTCTCGAACGTGAGTGGAAGAGACCGCCTGAGAGGAGTTCATTCTCTGAGAGGAGAAAGGAGTGATGAAGAGGGAATTACCAGAACTCGGTCCAGGTCAGTTGAATTAGAGAGAAAACTAGGAGGCCAAAGAGGATGTATGATTGGCCTTTTCAGTTTGGAATAATTAACAACAGAATCATCAGAGCGAATAGAGGAGGAAAGGATGGATTACAGAAGTTGTTAGAAGTATTTTATTGGCCAAGAGGCCAAAGAGAATTATGCCCTAGTCAATGGGATTCACCAAAGAAAAAATGAACGAGGCTTTTCAAATAAATTTAAACAGTAGCGGTGGACACAGAATTTTCCTGTATATGCAATATTTCTAAGACTGGAATGAAAATTGGCAAGAGTTGATAGGAGAACGAGATTTTTCCACACCTGATAATTATTGTCTTTAGCCTGATGGACAAAGTGGTTAACAAGTACGAGTTTGACCATTGTGGTATTTTTGAGGAGAAAAAGAATTTAGTCGAAGAAGGGATGATATGAACCTGCTCATCCCAATTAACAATTACAGTTCCACTTTTGTATCCGGCAGTAACCAGCATCTGAACCAGCTTAAGAGGTAAAGCAGTCACTTCGATTATAGTTAGCGTAGAAGCAACGCAAGGCTCCCCCCAATCGGCCCGATCAAAGTTGACGAAAACGTTGCAAATATTTTATTTGTTTGGAGAGAATTATTATAAATTAAGTAGAATTTCCACTAAATTAACTAAATTGTGGTCAGATCCACTATAGGAGCCTTGTGGTCGTGTTATTTTGAATATCATTTTAATTTAGAAGGACTAGTTGGTGAAACATAGGTCAAGATGTGTTTCAAGAATCGGTGTGGGACGGATCCGGAATGTTGTAGGTTTATTTAAATCAGTTGCTCCAGATCGTTGGGGAGAATACTGAATGGATTCGGCTTCCTCCAAACTAAATCAGTACACGAAAGGAACCCAACAATTCAGTTTTGTGTATTACATTGAGACCCCTTAAAGTACAAGCCGACCTCAGTATTGGTCTATGAGAAGACTTCAACATCCTCGTGAGATACGTATAGTAGGGTAAATAAAAAAAAAAGGCATGAAAATATGGTCTGTTAGGAGAACAGTAGCAGAAGACCCATAAGAATTTTTTTTGTTTTTTTTTTTTATTTTTACTTATACAAGGTTTCAGATTTTCATAATGTATGTATTTTTTTCATGTAGGGTGGGTGTTACACGTCCAAAATTGCATCCGCTTAGCGCAATTACGCAGATGAGCACATTCGCAGGCTTTAAAAGTGAGGGAGATTAAATTCAGCAACAAAAGAAAACACAGAAAGAAGGAAGAGAGTATCCACATAAAATACAGAATATATAAGGTAGGCCAGGATAAGAAGGAAGCCACCGCATGACGATATTTCTAGCCTCCCGAACCCAGTTACCAATATCTTTATTACCAAAACTCTTTTGTGAAGTTAAGACCACAAACAGTGCCCCTTGTGTTACTTTTTGAGGGGCTTCGTAAAGGTGGGTGGTACGCGAGTGGATAATTTCCTTCGAACACCTGCCGCTCCGCTTTGATACCTATAGAAAAGAGATAAAGCACCCAACATCTCGCCGCAAAGATAGTGAGGTCAAGTGAAGTTAAAGTTTACAGATAACAGTCTATTAAGCCTTTTGGCTTTTGGACTCGATTCGTCCAAAAGTCCGGTTGGAGCCAGATACAATCTAGATAGAGAACAGTACTCCATACAAGGCAGGAATGAGACCCTTGTATAGCGTTGGAGCAACTGTGGATGAAGGATGAAAAATAGCTCTAAACCGCAGTCTATAACAGAACTCC
>JABUQX010024548.1:0-5000 GCA_015478945.1 Trachelipus rathkii | reverse complement strand
AAAATCAGTAAATCAATAGAGGTGGTTACCTAAGGGATTAGTATGCTTTTGTTTTACTGCTTTACTGCTTTAACTCTCTGCCCTTACTGCTTTAACTCTCTGCTTTACTGCTTTAACTCACTGTTTTTACTGCTTAACTCATGTTTTACTGCTTTACTTTTGTTTTACTGCTTCAACTCATATATTTATTACATTATGTTTTCTTTTTTGTTTAAATACTTTTTATTTATTTTATTATTTATTTTTATTTATTTTTTATTATTATTTTATATTTTTAATATTTATTTTTATTTTTATTATGGTTATTGTGTTAATTACTTCATACCTATTGTTATTATTAGAACACACACACACATACAACCACACACACACACACACCACAACTCACACACTTATACACACATTCACTATGACACTTAACACACATTCACTATGACACTTACGATTACCCATAGACACTTACATTTACACTTATACCACACGCGGACACAGCTTACACTTATTACACACATTCACTATGACCACTGTATTACACCACATTTCACTATGCAGCTATACAATTACCCGATAGACACTACATTTACACTTACACACAACACCACGTCACAAACACACACTCTCACTGAATAGATTATATACTTACCACTACACCACACAGATGTTACTTACACACGCGGAGTTTACTTAACACTCAGCACAGATTCCTACTTTTACACCACACCCAGATTTACTTACACACAACACGACACGCACACACCACTCATCAGATATAATTACTTACACTGACACACTACAAGATTTTACCTTACACACAGCAGATTTTACTTACACTCACACAGACTTTACTACAATCACACCCAGATTTTACTTACACTCACCAGCAGATTTTACTCACACTCACACACAGATTTACTTACCACACAGATTTACTTAACACACAGATTTACTTATACACACACAGATTTACTTACACACACACGACACACACACCACACACACACACACGGCACACTCACTTACACAATTAACGTATAATTATTTCAAACTTTTCACGTTAATAATTAAGCATGTGCATTTTTATTACTCATTTAAATATAACTAAAATTATTTCAAGTTTCTTAAAACTTCTATAAAAAATCAATCATTATCTTTGAACAAAGAATTATTATTAACTGTTAATTACTTTTGTTTATAAATTTTATAAATCTGCAGTTTTAAAAGATAACTTTTACTATTAAAATTTTATGAAATTTTTATTAAAAAACATATATTTTACGTACCTTAAAACAATAATCAGAAAATCAGTAAGGTCAGCCCCTAGCACCCCTCTACACCAAGCTACGCCACGTTTTGTTCTTCGATTGACTTACTGCTTTACATCTTTCATTAGCCATGTAATAAGTATAAATATAACAAAATAAGTTCTTCTTCTTGCTAACATAACATGTATTTATTAAAATCTTTCTAAGTTGGGGCTTCTTACTTAAAATAACAATTTCACTTACAGTTGGGGGAGGCTCTGCTCTGGCCATTTATTCAGAGGTTCAAAGGTATTTTATTAAAGAATTCAAGAGTACATCTTACTACTATAATTATTTATTATCTTATAATTACATGACAACCACACACGAGAAAACACAACAACCCGCACTCCTTACAGATACCAAACTGACCTCTCTCTGTAAAATGTGGTTTGAAATCAAAAACGTACTTTAGGTCTAAAATTTTAGGATAATCCTTTTTTGTAGCCCGGGATCTACAAAGCGAGCGAGCGAGAGAGAGAGAGAGAGAGAGAAGAGAGAGAGAGAGAGAGAGAGAGAGAGAAGAGAGAGAAGAGAGAGAAAGAGAGAGAGAGAGAGGTAGTATATATAATAAAATATAATAATTATAATATTAAATAAATATAATATAATAATATAATATATATAATATTATAATATATATAAATAATATATATATATAGATATAATATATATAGATATATATATACGTTATATATATATATATGTATTATATATATATATATATATATTAACCTGTTCGACTATATATTTTCTTTTTATTTTTTTAGACATTGACCTTGCCGATACCCTAGTTCCAGCCTACACCTAAGCCTAAACCTAGCACGCTAACCTGACCTTACCTAACTTATAACCTAACCTAACCTAACCTAACCCTAACCTAAATAAAGCCTAACCTAACTAACCTACCCTAACTAAAGAGCCTACCTAGCGTACACCGTACACCTAGCTACAACCTATCCTACTCCTGCAACCAGCCTCCACCCCGCCTTGAGCTCATCCAGGTAACTGATGCCTAGCCTTTGGTAGGTATCTGTTCTAACATGGAGGTCATGTAGGAACCTGACCTGTATGGATCTATCCTAACTTATTTCCATCCGTGCACACACACACAACACACACACCACACACACACACACACACACCAACACACGCACACACACACCACACTTATACTTATACACATACACACTTATACTTATACACACACACACAACACACACACACACAAACAACACACATTTCACTATGAGCACTTATACACACATTCACTTTGACACTTATACACACATTCACTATGACACTTACATTTACCCATAGACACTTTACATTTACACTATAGTCATGCGGTCACAAACACACACACATACACACACCCACTTACACTTATACACACATTGACTATGACACTTACCACTCCCTAGACAACTTACAACTTACATTTACACTGTATACACATGTATTAAACACACGACCAACCCTTTGGTTTTCGTCATTTTTAGCCCATCCTAATTTTAGGCACTTAAACATTTTTATTAAAAAACAATACTTTACAGACCTTAAAGCAGTAAATCAGTAAATTCAGAGTAGAGGTGTTAAAACTCCTTAGGTGTTAGGTAACAACTCTATTGATTTACTGATTTACTGCTTTAAGGTCTGTGAAAGTAATATTTTTTTAATAAAAGAATGTTAAGTGCCTAAAATTAGGATGGGCTAAAATTGACCCATGGAAAACCAAAGGGTTGGTCGTGTGTTTATACATGTGTATAAGTGTAAATGTAAGTGTAAGTGTCTATGGTGAGTGTAAGTGTCATAGTGAAATGTGTGTATAAGTGTAAGTGGGTGTTGTATGTGTGTGTGTTTGTGACCGCTTGTGTATAAGTGTAAATGTAAGTGTCTATGGTAAATGTAAGTGTCATAGTGATGTGTTGTATAAGATGTCATACGTGATGTGTGTATAAGTGTCATTAGTGAATGTGTGTGTTTGTGTTAAAAGTGTACTGAGGTGTGTGTGTGTGTGTTGTTTTTGGTAGAAGTATATTTTTTGTATTTCATATTACGTCTTAGGAATGGTTGTGTTTGTTGTGGTGTGTGTGTGTGTGTGTGGTGTGTGTGTGTGTGTGTAGAATTTGTGTGTGTTGTGTGTGTGTGCACCTGGATGAAATAAGTTAGGATAGATCCATACAGGTCAGGTTCCTACATGACCTCATGTTAGCACAGATACCTACCAAAGGCTAGGCATCAGTTACCTGGATGAGCTCAAGGCGGCGTGTGGAGCAGGTGCAGAGTAGTGAGAGGTGCAGTATAGTAGGTTAAGTTAGGTTAAGGTAGGTTAGGTTAGGTTAGGTTAGGTTAGGTTAGGTTAGGTTAGGTTAGGTTAGGTTAGGTTAGGTTAGGTTAAGCTAGGTTAGGTTAGGTTAGGTGCAGGTTAGGTTAGTGTAGGCTGGGGAATAGGGGTATCGGCAAGGTCAATGTCGAAAATTCATGGTCGGAACAAGGTTAAATATAATTAATATATATATACTATATAAATAATTGATATATAGATATATTCTCTATAAATATATCGAAATAATACTATATATATATATATAGTATATATATATATACTACCTCTCTCTCTCCTCTCTCTCCTCTCTCTCTCTCTCCTCTCTCTCTCTCTCTCTCTCATCTCTCTCCTCTCCTCTCTCTCTCTCTCGCTCTCTCTCCTCTCTACTCTCTCGCTCGCTCGCTTTGTAGATCCCGGGCTACAAAAAGGATTATCCTAAATGTAGACCTAAAGTAGTTATTTCAAAACACTTTTTACAGAGAGAGGTCAGTTTTCGTATCTGTAAAGGAGTGCGGGGTTGTTGTGTTTCTCGTGTGGGTGGTATTGTCAATTGTACATAGATCACTTAAATTAATAATAATTTGAAAGAAAATCCGGAATTAAGAATTAAAGAAACACTTTGTAAATTATATTTAGTTTAACCACTACAAAGAGCAGAAATATGAATATATATAAATAGTAAATAGTGTTTGTAATTTTACATTGAGATTATTTTAAGAATTAAGAACGTTAGAAATGATTTTAATACATAATACAATGCATTATGTTAGAATTAATCAGAAGAAGAAATACTTATTTTTGTTTATTTTTATTACTTATCTTACATTGGCTAATAGTATGACCTCCGTATAGAGCAGTATATTCAAAATAGAAAAACGTGTGTATCCGAGTACTTACAGTACAAATGTTCTTCCTCTTCATTCCATTGAACATGGTTATTGTTCAAACAAAATAAACATATTTTCCGTTTAATAGAAATTTCATAAAAGGAACGCAGCACCTCAGTGAATTTTATTAATTTTTCCTTTTCAAACAAACACAAAAAAAATACATTCCTATCTAAGAATTCTTCCACATTTTCATAATTCAAAGACATTTTAACAATTTCAGGAAACTTTCTGAATAGTAAGTCTCTTTTAATATCTGATGCCTTCTCGTAAGAATATCCATGACATTTTAAAAGCTGATCAAACCATTCGGGTTCTTCATATTTGATGAGTGGTGAATAAACAATATTCTTTATCCATTCATCTATTTTATCATCAGTTTTCAGGAACCACTTTAAAATTCTTCTTAGGAAAGAAAATGGAGTAGTTTCATCCAGTTTCAAAACCAAAAGTTCTGTTTTATTAGTACGAGTCAACCGATGG
>JABUQX010024547.1:20000-27985 GCA_015478945.1 Trachelipus rathkii | reverse complement strand
ATCAACAATTTACCCTTTACCAAAATAGGAAGAGCAAAGTTAAGAGGATCGAAAAGCTTGGAAATCTCAGACAACAATTGACGCTTGGTTGAAATACTCTCCAGATATTCTACTTTATTAATATGCATACAATCAGTCACCACATTGAAACTATATCCCAAGATCTTTTCACAACAACTAGAATGCTCTACAAAGGAGTTTTCTTCCTTGAACTTAACACGCAAAGCATCCGAGTTGCTATTCCAAGATCTCAAGATAAAACCCCCTTCTTCCATTCGTTTTTTACATTGATGATAAATACCTACTATTTCACTTTCTTCTTGCATGCTTGTAAATATTAAATTATCCACATAGAAGCCTGAAGATAATATTTCAGTACATCTATCATGTGGATACTTAGAAGCATGATATTTCATAATATAATGCAAGATAAATGGGGAAGATGTAAACCCAAATATTAATGTAAGGTACCTATAAGCTTCTAGTTGCCCATTGTTAAACCACAAGAAAGTGAACCTATTCATGTCCACTTCATCTTTTAACCTAATCATCAAAAACGCCTGTTTTACATCGCTTATCACAACAGTACGATTCGTTCTGAACACAAGTAGTAGCTTTAAAAGTGAATTCATGAGGTCATAACCACTGTAAGCAGCCTCATTCAAAGATGGAAGAGTTTTATTACTTTTAAGGGAACAATTAAAAACTGGTCTTATTTTAGTGGTTACTTGTTCTGATTGCCTTATTATAGGGCGATGAGGAATGAATTTATATTTACAAATATCTGAAGGATCATTAAAATTTATATTTACTTTTTCAATTATTTTATCTTCAGTTGACTTTCAAAAACTTTATTGTATTCATTTATTAAATTATTTTGAGTTAATTTATCAAACACTCTATTAGCTATATTTAAAGATATTTTAAAATTATTAGGAAACTAATTCTATTTGGATCGTGCGATTACGCGAAGGAAGCTAATATGATATGGTGATCTTGAAAAGTCATTATTCATTGATGATTTAAATATTGCATCTGACATTATCTATTATTGTTCTAGAATGATCTTAGTTTCCTTGTTGTTTTTACCTAAAGATTCTCAGGCTAATACAGAATTTCCAATGCCATTGTCAATATCAAGAATCCAAAACTGTTCTATTATAAGATTGAAATTAACTTTTGGATGGTTCTAACACGCAAATCACTTGTGTTTCAGTTTCTTTGTTATACATTTATGATGTATTCATTTTTTAGGAAGTTCTGGCATTATTTTGTTAGATTCAATATTTTTGACTTGAGTTATAGAAATTATTAACTTTTTACTTTGTGGTCTGTTTCACCATAAACGATTACATTGTTCTCTACTTAAAGAATTTAAATATTACCTATGGAATTAATTTATTATCACCAATATTTAAACAATGACCACTTGCAAAAAGGTACAGTCTGAAAAGATGGAAACAAGTCTATTATTTCTATTCCAAGTAAAACATCTATTTTATATTTAGGACTATGATTTTACATTAAAAATTATTAAAATATTTGTCATCCGCGCATTTCCACCAAAAAGGTTTCATTATTACGGATTCACATCTGAAATGCCATGCATTTTTAAGCTATATTTAATTCATCATCTATAAGAAAAGGAATGAAAACTATTCTTTTAAAAACTCTTACACCAATTAATGTTTGATGAAACTTTTTAATTTTAGAGCCAATGAAAGTTTGAACCTCATATTCTATTATAGGAAGACTATTTACATTAGATATTAGCTTTTCAGCAGCTTCTCTTGAAATATAAGATCTACTACTAGCTGTATCTATCAAACATCTTAAAGTTTTTTCATTACCATTGAAAACCATATTTAAAGAAGTGGTAGGTGGAATATATTCATTCTCTAAACTTTGATGAAAAGTTATGCAATGATTGGTCGTTGTATTTACCACCTCACTATTAATATTACACAATGGTTGTATGTGTGATCTACTTCCACATTTACACGGAAACCTCATTTTATTATTATTACCAAAACACTGTGCTTGCGGATGGTTACCAGCACACTGTTCACACAACCCCAACTCTTTAATTCTATTAATTCGACCTTCAAAATTGTTGTACACAGGGCATAGTCCTAAAGAATGTGGCCCAGAACATAATTTACACTTTTTTTCAACCTCTTTTACTTTACTTGAGGTTTGAAAATTTGCCAAAGAATGCTGTTTACTTGTAGCATTATTTTGAGATGTTTTTTCTTTTTGAGTAGTAACAATTGTACCTTTGCTTTTGAGTTTGGCACTTACTGTTCTTTCTGATGAAGAACTAGTACTAATTAAGGTTTTAACTATATCCTGATAATTGTCAAGAATTTCATTAATATCAGGATAATTGTGCCCTACTTTTCTTATCAGGTCTTTCAAAAATACTTTAGGTAGCTTTTTTACTACTATATGTGACAACAAGCAACAGCCTGGACTCTTTGAGATAGTAAAATCTAATTTATGAACTTTAAGATCGTAAATAATAGCCCTGATTTTATTTAATGCATTTTTTAAGGATAAAAAATCTTTATCATATTTGGATTCTATATTAATAGCTATCAAAGAGGCAAACAAGTCATTTGTTATAGTAGTTACATCCAAATATTCCGCTTTCAACAATTCTAATGCTACTTTATAATGTTCTGGTATGATAGATAAATGAGACACAATACTTAAAGGATAATCCCTCAAAAAACTTAAAAGGTACATTAATTTAACAGAGTCATTAAGTTTAGGGTTATTTCCAACCACATTCATAAACTGATTTAAAAAAATTTGAAAACTAATTTTATTCAAATCACCATCAAATATAGCACAGGTCATTATTGGTAATTTTACATTAGTAGTGTGATCTATGTTATTTAAGGCTTCCACAAAACTATCAGAAATATTAGGTTCTGTCTTAGCAGTCTCTTTACTTAAAATAAATTCATTAAAAACACTTAATTTAATTTCTAATTCTAAATAATAATCACTTTGACTTTCTATTTCAGAGTCCATATTTAGGCCTTCAAGCTCAGATTCCATCAAAACATCAATCATGCTTTCATCATATTCTTTGATTTTTAATATCAATTTATTTATTTCATTTATTTGAGATTTGCAGAAAATAATTCCCAAACTGTCATTAGTTTTCAATTCATTTAATTTATTTACTATTTTAGTAATACGAGTCTTTATATTAGACCTTAACTTTTTAAATTTGACAAAATTGTCCATTTTGTTCCAAAAATTCAAAATTATTTACTTAAAAAATGCCTGATATTGTGTCACCAATATGAATCAAAAAAATATATAGGCCTACAACCTCCCTAGGCCTTCAAAAAACTTTTGTCAAAAACTGAATTTCAGCTCTAGGGGTTAGCCTAATTACTAACATTATTTTGCTATTTTATTAATTAAACCATTTTTTTTAAAAGAAACGCAACCACACAGTGTTATTGTTATTATTAAACATTAATTATTAATAATGAATGCGATTATCATTATAATGAAAGGCAGGAAAATCCAAAAGGGTTTGAAAAGGTTTCCTTTTCATATACAAGGACATTTTAATCCTTTTAAAGTAACTAATTTTCACAGATTTAAACTCCAAACAGTTTTACTGAGGCCATTTTCATAAACAATAGATATGAAATATTATTGTAATAAGCCTTGATATTAAACTAGACACTTATTGTTTGTTCTATATTAATTTTTTTTATGTACTTAATACTGCGTTTACACATTGTATTAAGTTAATGGAGAATCGTAATCTCAACTTTATATGAACCCGTATATTACTTAAATAATTGACAAACAGTATTTACGGTGTTTCACCAGGATTTATTACTGAAAGATACTGTAAGAATATTTCATATACTGTTTATCCTTTACTAACCGCGATCCTTTGCGTCACGCCCGTTGCGGAGAATTTTACTCTTAATATTTGCTTATGTGATGACTCATATATACTGATATTTTTTATAGGTGGTCTAATTATAAAATGACAAGTATTTTAATAGTTTTCCTAAATTATAAATTTCATAAAATGTGAAATACATTAAGAACTCGCTATTTAATACATAGAAGTTTTTCCTGCTTTATTTATTACCATTCTTGGTTCCTCTCTCTCTCCTCTCATATATATTATATATATTATATATATAATATATATATATATATATATATTATAATATATATATATATATAATATTATAGTATATATAATATTATATTTATATATATATAATATATGATTATATATATAGTTATATATATATTGTATATAATATATTAGTTTATATATAATATATATATATATATATATATATATATATAAATATTGATATTAATATATAATATATATATATAATAATATATAGATATATATGTTAGATATATATATATAATATAGTATAATATATTATATATAATATAACTATATATATCAGTGGCGCGATTCCTGCCTCATGTTTGGACGCATGCAATGCTGGAAACTAAAAAGCTAAAGAAAATGTTTATCCTTTTAATAACTATTATATATATATAATTTTATTTATATTTATATATAGTATGTGTATATTATATATTGTTACTTGTATTAATCAATTAGTATTTAATATATTTAGTTATATTAATATTAATTTATTTTATAGTATATATATATATATATATAATTATTATATATCTTACTTACTTTTAAATATCTAACGTGGATAGGTTTACTTTGAACATGATAATCTTATTCTCCTGGTCGTTTTGCAAAATTCTTCTATTATTAAATTATAAAAATTGTCTTTATTTTCCATGTTTCTTAAGATAATTTTTTTCTATCGATATTAGGGAAAGATTGGACAATCTTACTTTCATTTGAGAGTTTCTCAAATATGTTTTAGTTCTCTTAATTGAGAGCTGAAAATGTGCGTTCAACACTCGCACTTGATATTGGTATAGTTAGAGTTAAAATTAACAGTCTATAGAGTTCCTTAAGGCATTCTGAAATCTTATTCTCTAATAAATACTTAAGGATTTCGTCAACATTATCTTTAGCAAAAATTTTGTTTCAGTATGCAATACACAATTCAGATCGCAAACGTGGAAAGTCAAAGTAAGAACGGTAGTTTATTTTTAAAGATTGAAAAGCCTTTTGAGGAAAACTAATATTGTATGGTTTAAATTTTTTGCCATTCAAAAGTTGTACAAAATCCAAATTATTAAAAGACATAAAACCCCCGCTCTTTGGTATTTGGGTGTCGCGGGGGTTCCTCCGCCCCTCCCCTACTGGGTATGGAAAACGTCCCCCCCTGTGTTCCCCGTCGGCTCGAGCCCCCTATATATTAGCTCTGGGTAGTGTATATACCTTTAATAATAAATAGTTATATACATGTCCCCAGCACCCCCCAAAAAAAAATACCCATATTTATATTTTATGTTTAATTTTTTTTTTTTTTTTTTTACCATTCCTAACCAAAATTTTACAAGGGTTCCAAAAATGTATTTCATTTTCCTATAGCTTTTGTAGTTTTCGAGATTTTTTTTTTTTTTTTTTTTTTTTTTTTTTTTTTTTTTACAGTTTCCTCGGTAAAAATTTTGCCAGGATTCCAGCAATGTATTTTTTTTCCTCGGCTAGCTGTTGTAGTTTTTGAGATATGATTTGTAGTTTTTCTGGAGTCTGGCCATATATATATATATATATATAATAATATAATATATATTATTATATTATATAATAAGTTATTATATATATTGATTATTGTTATTTATTATATGATTATTATGAATATATATATGTATTAGTTATATATTATTTATATTATTTATATTATATTAATATATATATATATATATATATTATCATGTATATATATATAAAACTGAAATGCGTAATGATGAATAAAGGCGTTATGTGAAAAAAAGCCACTAAATTTAAACCTTATTCACTTATGATTTAAGATCTAAATACATTAATTTTTCTCCCTTACTAGAAGCAGAAAAATAACTTTGGTTTAAAGGCATAATGCTAAAAAAAAAAAATTAGGCCGTATTTAGTCATGCGATAAGGCCTATTATTGAATAAAATTGTTTTCCCAATCTATAAGCAATCTGTCATTCTCATTTGCATTGCATTTTTGGCCATATTTACTAATAGAATAAGGGCTAGTTTTCATTTAGAAGCGGATTTTTTCTGAATTTCTTGCATTTAAAGCCAGCATATAAAATTTACTATTATAAAATATTTATAATATTTAATATTATGTTATTTTCATCCTACCAAAGTATACATGCTGTAATTATTTTTTTACTTAATGTACGTACGCATTCATTGCAAGCTTTGCATTCATGGAGAAAACGCCACTGTATATATATATATATATATATATATATATTATATATATATATATATATATATATATACTATTATCCTCCAGAATCATGCACTAGTAGTATCATATAGATCCTATATATATATATATATTATATATATATAAAATATATATAATATATACTATAATAAATATATATATAATAATATATATATATATATATATATTATAATATATATATATATATTATATATATATATATATATATATATATATATATATATATATAACAGTTACACCACCATTTACCGGCAGTGCTCTATTAAAGGAAGTCTGTTGTTGTACACTACAAAATTCCCCATCTTAACGCCAAATTAAGCAGATTAGTTAGAGGCGCAGGTTATAAAGTGAGGAGATTTAATTCAGAGGAACAGGAGAATGGAAAGAGAATTCCAACAAGAAACTGAGTGGCAGGAAAGAAGGGAAACACCGCAGCGAAACTAGCCTGGAATTACGAATATTCGACACAATAACTATGTGCGACGCAGCAACCCTTGTGCTACGAGGGCTTCGTAAAGGCCGTGGTACGCGAGTGGTAAGTTCAGTTTATAAGCCTTTTGGCCATTAGCTTGACCCTATCCAAAAGCCAGGTGAAACCAGAGCCCCTCCAGGCATGAGAGCAGTACTCCATACAAGAGCGGATGAGACCCTTGTAAAGCTGGAGTAACTGAGAAAAAAAAATCCCGCAGTTTAAACAAAACTCCCAGTTTCTTTGAGGCCGCCCCAGCAACCGTTGTGATGTGAGGTTTCTAAGACATTTTTTGTTTATATTAATGCTAAAGATGTTTATATTGCCAACAGGAGAGACGAGAGAACAGTCGAAAGAGATAGGAGAATTAGAAGGTATCATAGAGACGGAGATTTGTAGTTTAACGAATTGAATTTCACAAGATTCAGACGACCCCACCAGGGAATTCTGTCCAGATCAGCGAGAAAGAGTCGGAAATATTAAGACGAAAGGCAATTCTAGAAGTAAAAGAGGGAGCAGAATTGAAATGAGTTGAGGAATGAAGGATTGATTCATCGGTGTGTGAGTGGATAGAGTTAGATGTGCAGGTGAGATCATTAATGAAAAGTAGGAATAAAGTAGGAGATAAGACAGAACCCTGAGGAACACCACTATTGACAGAAAAAAAGAAGTCGCCCCATCAACAACAGCTGATATTGAACGATTTGAAAGAAAGCTGGACTTAATTAAGTAAGCAAAGAGAAGGAGGGAAGCTTGGAGAGCAGTGACGCGTGGCATACCCGGTTAAATGCAATGAATATGTCAAGCGCCACCAAGCAAGTCTCTCCGTAGTTCCTAATGGCGAAAAACCATAAATCCGTTAAAAAGGAAAGTATATCGCCAGTAGACCTCGAGCGCCGAAAGCCGTACTGGCAATCGCAAAGCAAGGGAATGAGATTCCGATGAATCTAAGAAGTTGAGAGAGTTGAGGAAGGCGTTTCAAAGATCTTGATAGAATTACAAGTGAGAGCTATAGGGCGATAGTTAGAAAGATCAGGGCGGCTTCCCCTTCCTTTTTTTTTCAGAATAGTTTGGACATGTGCGAGCTTCCAACACTGAGGAAGGGAAAGTGC
>JABUQX010024547.1:0-12500 GCA_015478945.1 Trachelipus rathkii | reverse complement strand
AGGGCAGAGCCCTAATCTAGGACGGGGTGTACTCGATTAACGTCCGAGCAGACGAAGCAAGCCTAAGGAGAGAATTTGCTCATATTCTCCTCACCGACGCAGTTGCGAAACCTGGGACCCCTCACTGTTTGTTAGGTGAGGGGGTGCTCTAACACTTGAGCCTACGCGTGGCCTTTTGTAAATAAATAAATATAAAAATATTAAAAAAATACATATATACATATACCGGAGGAATACATACGTTAGCACACACAAAAATACATACATAAATATAACATACATATACAATTGTATAAACTATCATTTATTAATTACTATTGTTCAGAACATATATTACCAAAAAGTTTTCCCATATCAATTTCTACTAATAATCTCTGAAAAAGTGTACGTAGTATTAAATATTATTGGATGTAGTAGTTGATGCTTATACACTTTTTGATTAATATTATTACGCTATACACTATATTCATTGTATTTTAAATTGTTCACAACTATTGGGGGGTCACTTGTAAAAATTTATAATATTGCGCTATACACTATATTCACTGTATTTTTAAATTATTCACCACTATTTGTCTTATTAATAAACATTTTAAACATAATTAGCACTATCAATGAATTATTACTTAATATGGTATACGCTGATATTCCACCATCACGAAAAAGATTAATGGTGATAGCAGGAATTCCGAAGCCCTTGCCACCAGTGGCAGAGAATTTGAAAATTCACAAGACGAGAAGAATTTATAAATATTCTTCAATGAACGCGACGACATCGCGGAGACGCAGCTTCACACTTTCTATTAATTTAAAGTTTAAAATATATAAAAAAATATGTATGCCAATATTTATAAATATTATATAATATAATTTAAGTATATATAGGTATATCTTGTGGGGAGGTATATATATATATATATATATATATATATATATATTATAATATATTATATATATATATATGAGTATTAATATATAATATATAATATTATATATATATATATATAATCTATATATATATTATATATACTATATATATATATATATATATATATATATATATAATATATATATATGTATATATTATATATTATATATATATTATATATATATATATATATATTATATATATATATATATTATATATTATATATATATTATATATATATATATTAGGAGTTTGCCAACTCAGAAATACCTGAATTTATTAACAAATACTTAGGAAAACTTATATTAACATTTTATATATTAATATATATATCTAATTATTTATTATATATATATTTATTATATATAGTATAGATAGATAATAGAGAGAGAGAGAGAGAGAGAGAGAGAGAGAGAGAGAGAGGAGAGAGAGAGAGAGAGAGAGAACGAGAGAGAAGAGAGAGAGAGAGAGAGACAGACAGACAGGCAGAGCGAGACAGAGAGAGAGAGAGAAGAGACAGGACAGACAGAGGAGATAGGAAGAGGAGAGAGAAGAAGTAGGGAAGAGAGAGAGAGAAGAGAGACAGAGAGAGAAGAGAGAAGAGGAGAGAGAGAGGAGAGAGGAGACGAGTAGAAGAGATTGGTGGAGGTATTGAGAGAGATGAGAGATGAAGAGGAGAGAGTGAGAGGGGAGAGAGGGAGAGAGAGAGAAGAAGAGAGAGAGAGAGAGAGAGAGAGAGAGAAGGGTAACCAGTTGAGGTAACGCCTGTGATCCAAAAGTTCTTGGACACCCCTATTAGTGAGTGTTAGACTTTTCGTATCCCACCAAATTTGGTATACCCCTTTCCTATGACGTAATAATAATAATAATAATAATAATAATAATAATAATAATAATAATAATAATAATAATAATAATAGAATGATGATGAGATGAAAGGGAATGAGAGGAGATAGATGTGAATAATAATAAAATAATAGTAGATGCATATGAAAATGAAAGTATATTAGTGGAAATGAGGAGACATGTTTGTGGTCGTAACGATTTCTTAGGTCAAATGGCTGTTCCTCATATATGTATAAAATATTTAGACCAGGGACTTAAATGTAAGGTTTCCAAGTTTGCAGATGATAACAAATTGGCTACCTCAGTAAGGAATAATGATGGATGTATAAAGATTTAAAAGATAAGGAGGGAGCGTAATCGTTTGATGGAAAGAGCAGGTTCATTTTCCTCTTCAACTAAATCTTTCTCTTCCTCATAAGGATGTTCGATCGTGCTTGTTCTCTGGCCATTCAGGTTATGCAGTGAGTATCGGGGGTATAAAAATTCTTTCTTTCTCCTATCATCTCTCGCCTAATTTTCATTCAGCTAAAATCGTTGCAGGGATACTACTTCGACGAGCCATAAGCGGGTCTTTCATCAAACAGAAAAGTGCCTGCTTAACCTCCTGTTTCTCCTACTGAAAAATCTTTCTGGCCTCTTGCCAAAAATATCTCTTAGCAATTTCTGTAAATCTGCTTTCCTCTTCTTATTCGATCTGATGATTCTGTTGCTAATTCTCCAAGCTGAAAAGGTCAATCTCTTCGCCCTCATTTTTCTCTAACTCAACCCTGGACGATTCTGGCTTCCCTCCTCCTACTCTTCTTCCTCTAGGTGTCCTTATGCCTTTGCCTTGTGATTACATTTATCTTATAACGTTAGAGAAGGCGGTGTGGTGCGCGGAGATTGCTGAGTGCGTTCGCGCGAGTTTTGAGGAAAGTGTGCTTCCGTGGCTGATCCCGTCCTTCGTTTTCAACTATACTCTCAATGTCTCAATACTAGCACTTTTCTTCAGTGTTGGAAACACTCACATGTCTAACCCTATTCCGAGAAAAGGAAGCAGCTCTGAATCTTCTGGCTATCGCCCTATTGCTCTCACTTGTAATCTATCTAAGATCTTTGAAATCCTTTCAACTCCCACTTTCTTAGACCATCTGGAAACTATTCCGATCCCATACGCTTTCGGAGCTCGAGGTCTACTTGCGATATACTTGCCTATGCTAACCGAATTGTGCGTGGTGCTCTTAGGAACTATACGGGGAGACTTGCGTGTGGGGCTTGACATATACAAAGCATTTGACCTAGTATGGCACGCGTCACTGCTCTCCAAAGCTCCCCTCCTTTGGGTTCCCTCCTTTTCCCTTTGGATTACTTATGTCTAGCTTTTCTTACAAATTGCTCATTGTATCAGTTGTGTTCATGGGGCGACTTCTTTTCTTGTTAGATAGTGGTGTTCCTCCGGGTTCTGTCTTATCTCCTACTTTAGTTCCTACTTTTTCATTAATGATTCTTCTCACCTACACCTCTAGCTCATCCCACTCATATGGCCGTTGTACGTCGTACCCTTTCATTCTCAACTCATCTCAATTTTGCCCCTCTTATTACTTCTAGAATTTGCCTCTCGTTCTGTAGAGCTAGGCGAATTCATATTCCTCGCTGTCTGGATATGAATTTCCGGATGAGAGTCGATCTCAACCTGCGAAATTCAAAATCTTAAACCAACTTACTACATACCCATAATACATCTTCCTTATAACTTTCCTTCTCTTTCACGAGTCTCTCGACTCTCACTGTTAAGTGCAATAGAAATCATGGCCTTAACATAACAAAAAAAAGTCTTTAAGAAACAACTCACATCACAACGGTTGCTAGGGTGGGCTCAAAGAAACTGGAAGTTCTGTTAGGACTGTGAGACCTTTTAATATCCCTCTTCTCAGTTGCTCCAGCATATACAAGGGTCTCATCCGGCAATGTTATTAATACTGCCTCAAAACTTGATCGATGGTGAGCATTTATCTCATATTCCTAAGGTACATGAATAGCAGGTCTCGAGAGGAATATATCACTCGCATACCACACCTTACCGAACGCCCTGTGCACAAGAGGTCTATGGTGCTATATCTGCGTTACGAGATTTTGTAGTTGACATGTTTAATTCCAGGCTAGTATCTGCTGTTGGTCTTCCTTCTTTGCCCACACCTCTGCCATGGGAGATTCTCTTCCATCTTCGATATTTCCTGCATGAATTATAATCTCCTCACTATTAAAGCCTGACGGTCTTTGTGCTCATTTATGACGTAATTTGTTGCTAGAGTATAGAGCTTTTGAGCGTGCGTATACCCACCTCTTGAATGAGCTGCTGGCGTGCAGTGGTGTAGAAGCAGACTGTAAAAAAAATCCTTGGGTGGGAATGTGGGCAAATGAACTGAATCCCCTACTCACCCAATCCAAAAACATCCTTCAAGATTATCCAGAAAATGCACTCTCTCTCAACATTACCCTCAGTTGGACCATATGCCGCCAACCACACAAATTTTTGACCTTTTCAAACAAATTTAACCCTTTAAAAATTCTGAGTACTCACTCACGCAAAAGGTCACCATAAACTCTCTACAACAAAGTCATTCTATCAGAATAACAGATCATTTGCTATCCCCCTCTCCATTTCCTTCCACACCAACACAAACAATTTCCACACCACACCACTCATTTGTCCACCGTTTTCCTTTCATCTTTGTTCCAATCACAGCGAGCAAATCATATTTTCCCTTTCTTAAATACATCCATAACCTCTCTCCCTATTGCTCCTGCAACATTTATTCCTCTGGACATTCCATGTACCCATACGATTTCGCCGAAAATTAGAAGGCCGCTTACGGGGACGATCAAAACCGTTCTGCCGAGCATGCATTAGCATTCCTGGCAAAAGATAATTGGTAGTGGGCAGCCAAAACCTAACTACCACGCGTTCCTTAGTCGCTTCTACGACACGCAGGACATAAATTTTTTTCTCCCCACACATAGAGATATATAGGGGATAAGATTGTCTGTAAGATGTTGGTCTTAGAAGAGGGTGTGGATTATAAGTATGTGTATATGAATGTGGGAAAAAGGTGGTGTCTCTAGATGTGTGTCTGTGAGGGATGAATATGTGGATATGAGACGGCTCAGTAAGCAAGAGAGGGGAAGCGATTATGACACTGTTGAATGTCATACATATCATAGGCAATATATATATATTATATAGTAAACCACAACCTAATAATACAGCAAATAACTACTAACTAGTGAACAATACCATAAAATCTCACAAGCGAATAACATCAAACACTCACTACTCATAACACACAAAAAAACTACCAATCAAAAACCTACTACACCACCAACCAAAAATAAACTCCAACATACCCTAACTACAAATAAAATCATCACCACACATAACTAAATACACTAAATAATCACAACCCCATACACTCACTACTCACACTCACTCAAAATAACAAAATACGATAAATCCAATAAGCAATAACTACTACGGCCAATACACTAATACGCCATAACCTACAAAACGAATCACACGGCCAGAACCTAACTCACAAACGGTACGGCGACCACAAATATATAATACAATCACTCAGTAAAACACCGACAAACATAATAGTATAATTATACTACACTCACATATACTCATCAAAAACACACACACATAACTCACAATACATCACATACAATAAATACTACGCAAACAAACCCATCACACACCAACTACAACTACCATACCCTCAGTAACTATATAACTCACCATACCCGCCCAAACACAACTAAACACAAAAGTACACTACTACATACAATTACTATACTTATATATAAATAAAATACCTGAGAAATATACCATACCAAACAAACTCACCTTAAATAACATCAAAACTTAAACACTAAACATAACACATAAAAATAAAAAACACAATAATATATAGTATCATCAACTAATATAAAACGCAATTAGTATTAGACTCTACACGACCTAATCTATATACTCTAAACCAGCCAAACAACTATGTAGCAGTCACATAATATAATAACCTCAACTCAATATAATAAACAAACTACCTACTACCAAATATCACAATACCCACCTAAAAAAGAACTACAAAAACCAATATGGATAATATAATACCCCTACACCTACTACATAGCTTACCAACACAAAGCACCCCAATAAAAAACCATAAGACCAACTATCACTACTACTACCAAACTAAGTACTACATATGACCATCATAATAAATATACTACCACCCTCAATACACTAAACCTACACTACTCTAATAAACCAGTCAATATGCCAATTATCAAATGTACATACACAAAAATAATATACTAAGTAACCAATACCATAAAAACAACCATAGATACTAATCAAAATACCTCCAAAAATAAAATATATATTATAAATAATTAAAATTATACAATAAAACTAAAATAATAAATAAATTAAATATAACAATACATAATAAATAATAAATAATAATAACTAAAAAAATATATATATATATTATATATATATATAATATATATATATGGAAATTTATAATATGAATATGTATGTATATAAAGAAATAAAGAAAAATATCATATAACTGAATATATATATATTATACAATATACATATGTAATATATATATTAATATATATATATATATATATATATATATATATATATTATATATATATTATATATATGATATATATGGTAATTATGTACAATTACTCCTATTAAAACAGATTTTTTTATGAAAATCACAGGATTACTCTAAAAAAAATAATAATGAAGAATATTGAAAACGAAAATTGCTTTCGCTCCTTTAGGAAAAAAGTTACAGCCTCTCCAAAGTTGTTAAAAATCCCATAGGAATTTGTTAAATATTGTTCGATCCAGGTTAGGTCTCATTTGCAGGCCCTCTAAGTCAGGTTAGGATAAGTTTTGTTATGTATTTATACACAGAAAAAATCTATGTAGAATTAAACAAATCCTTATCCTAACCTGAACTAGGATGCCCTAAAACGAGCAAGAGGCCCACTAATTTTTATTATTAGAAAGTCTATGGGAAAATTTTAAACTTTGAGAGTCTGTAACTTTTTTCCTAAAGAGAACGCAATTTCGTTTTCACTATTCTTCATTATTATTTTTTTTAGAGTAATCTATGATTTTCAAAAAAAAAAATTTTTGGTTTTTTTTTATGTAACAAATTCTATGGGTTTTTTTAACAACTTTGAGAGCTGTAACTTTTTTCCTAAAGGAGAGCGACAATTTTTCCGTTTTCACTTATTCTTCATTATTATTTTTTTTAGAGTATAATCCTGTGAATTTTCATTAAAAATCTGTTATAAGGGCAGTAATTGTACATAAATTACCATATATATATATTATATATATATATATATATATTGATATAGTTGGATATAAGTATATATATAATTATATATATATATAAGAGTATATATAATATATATATATATAATATATTCTATATATATATGGTGAGTATATATATATATATTATATATATATATAATATAATACTATATATTATATATTATATATTTATTTTTTATTTATTTATCTTAATCAAGACACCATATCCCGCATAGCTGCCAGGGTGGTGTTGGTGGGTATAAGGTTTTTTAAACTTTACCACACCATTTCACGAAAGAAACAAATGATTATAAGAGGGTTTTCAGCCCCTGCTATCAGACAAGAGAAATTATGAATTACTTCTTATGACTCGACGGACTTCGACAAACGCAGGCTTCACTTTCCTTGACATAGCATTTTAAAGTTTTCAATTTCTTTTCTTTTCTTTTTTAAATATGCATTTGATTCCAGATAAATAATTAAAAGAAATTTGTCTAAAAATATGTTCTCGCTCCATCTTCGATTTTTTGATGAAAGATAATTTTAAAAATAAATATTAAAAATTTTGTAATAAAATTTTGAATCGTTAAGTAAAAAAGTTTCCTTTACTAGATATGAAATTTCAAACCCTAAAGTTACTCTCTTAAGAACAATTCCCAGAGTACTTCTTTACTAATCTTCTCAGATTTGCAGGCCTCTCTCTCCAATATATAATCCTTTCAGATTTTCAACAATTTCTTCTGCAGTCTTCCTGCTGCTGCTTCTTTTTCTTGCCTCTCCTTTCTGGTTTCCACCGCGTCCACACTCGATGACAGTCGAATCATACTATTATTAGTATATATATATATAGTATTTAATCAAGCAATTTTTCGCCGAGTTTGGTATGTATTATAATAGAAGCCTTATTTAATATTATTTATTTAAAAAGTTTACAAGAGTCTTCATAAGATGTTAATATTCGTTTTATTTATATAATATAAGCTTTCGGTCCTTAATTTTCTGGACCCTCCTCAAACGATTTTTATTTGAAGACTAAATAAAATTATTAAAATTTGTAAGAATTAATGTAAAACAGTTGAAAAATGAAAAGTAGTTTAAATTTAAATAAATTTTCTTTAGTATATTTTTGAAAAAAAAAAAAAAAAAAAAAAAAAAATATGGTTGGGTAAGAATGTTGTTTAGTGATGGGATTGAACGTATATCATCCTTTTGTAGCTTAAAATTGTAGGTTCGTGTACTTGCATAAGTGAATTCTAGGAGTTTACGTTAGTTTTGGGGTCTAGTACTCTAAGAATGGCACGTATCTTTTATGTTAATGTTGTGATATGAGACTAGATCTATATATATATATATATATATATATATATATATATATATATATAATATATATATATATTATATATATATAATATAATATATATATATAAATATATATAATTATTATATTATATATAATATATATATATATATTATTGAGTTCTAATATTATACGAAAAAAATTTCCTACACGAAAAACCATAGCCCAACATTTAGATAATGTATGGCAACTTGATTTGACCGAAATGATAAAATATAAAGTTTACAATGAAGGATATCAATACATTCTTTTTGTAATAGATGTATATTCCAGATACCTATGATTTAAAGCTTTAAAAGATAAAAAGTCAAAAACTGTTTCTGCAGCTGTAAGAGAAATTATAAATGAAGATGACAGATATCCTCAAATGATGTGGACAGATAAAGGGACAGAATTTTTAGGCAAGAGTTTCAAGAAAAAGTTACAGAGTATGATATAGGTAATAAAGCTGCAAATAGGTGAAAAGATACAAGAACTACAAAAGAAAGAATGCTTAGGTATTTCACAAAGATGAATACATTTTAAATATTCGATATACACAAGACCTGCTTACTCCTATAATAATAGGTCTTATCATAGAACTCTTAAGAATACTCCTGTAGAGATGGTGAAGACAAAAACTACTTTCTCTATCTAGTACACAGTGAGAAATGAAAAGATATTCACAGGTGTTAATTAAGAGATTACCAGAGTGTCTAGGAACTGATTTGAAAATTTCAGAAAAAGGGTACGAAGTCTGAAGTCGAGAGAAGTTTTTAAAGTAGATACCATCAGAGAATTCCCGAGAGACAGGTTAAAGTTATACTATTTTGAGGATTTAGATGGTGAAAAAATTGAAGGTGGGTTCTATAAACAAGAAATACAGAAAATACAGTTCGATCCCGAGAGTCAAGAATATAAAATAGAAAAAAAATATTGATTCTAAAGGTCGAGGTAAAAAAATAAGACAGTAATCTTGTCAAATGGGTGGCTTAACCCTGCGAAGTTTATTATTACATATTTAAATGCTAGTGAAAATGTAAAAAAAAATTGATCAGTTTACTTTGTGAACATGAAGAGTGAAAATCATTTCTATTTAACGTTACCTTCATCCACTTCTATGGACCTACATCCTGGAAATAAAATATCAGACTTTACTACAGAGTTATTGAACCCTATAAAGCTCGAAAGAGAAATGTATGAAGTAGGGTTATGCGAAATGATATTGAAAGCGCATATCGAGAATATGCCTGATTCACTCACATACAACGATTGTAATATTTAGAAGTGTTGAGAATGCTAAAAACGTATTAAAAATTAACACAGATATGAGGATTGTCAAGAGAGCCGACAGAGAATATTTCTTTGAAAGATATTTAATAAACCTTGGTCTCTATAAATCTTTTACTGATGTATTCATAGACTTAAACAAGCAATTTGGATCAAGCCGTATAAGTAACGATTTAATATTTCTAGTTAATAAAGCAATCAACGAAGACAATGTGTTAATCACTTTAAAGTCTCAAGCTCGAGTAAGCTTGAAAGATGGAAGTTTATTTATTTTCCACACTTCAGACTGGTTTCGTAAATGTAATTACTTACGTGATGACACAATATTGAGATTTAACGATATTCCCTCGTCTCTAAATGAATTAATACGTTATATCCCTACTATGGAAGAGTATATGGATAGGCTTGCAGCAAAAAGAAACACCGATGACTCATTACATTTTGTATGTGATCCTTCAAAGATTACATGACCCTGATGTAGAGCATATGTTTACAAATATAATAAATCACCACAGAAATTGCCATCCACTAGCACAGTTACTAGAGAGGATAATTTTCTTAAGGATATCAGAGTTATAAGTTTTCCTTGGTCACTATATACTTGAATAAATCCTAACTTAAACCGTAAGGCGTGTAGTATAAGAGATGTCGAGGGAACCCTTATCCATCACAGAGAACAGCCGGGTAAAGTACATATACGAAAGAATCTCCAGTAGTATAAAAAGTCTAACTCGTAAATAAGTGCATATGAAATTAAGAAACAATAATCATGACTACAGAAAATCATTTCTATTTAACCCTACCTTCCTCGGCCTCTATAGATCTTACATCCTTGAAAATAATAATATCTGACTTTAAATACAGAAAATTGAACCCTATAACTCTCGAACGAGAAATGGTTGAAGCAGGATTAAGTGAAATAATTCTTGATGGCAGTATAGAGAATGTGACCAGCCACAGGGTTGCAATCAAGATTTATAGAAGTATTGATTTTGTAAAAAAACACTTTGAAATTGCGTAACACCGCCAGTTTACATATACAGAAACATGATGGTATCGAATATTACATTGAAAGGTTTACTATAAAGCGAGGTTTACACAAGAGTCTCTTGGATGCACTTAGATACTTTAATAACAAATTCATAGTAAGTCGAATATGTCAAGACCTGATATTTCGTACTAATAAACCAAAGGGGAGGTAATGGAGCTGGTGTCTTTAAGATCTTGGCGTACTGTAAATTTAAACGATTTAAGCACATTCCAGTTTCAATCCTATGCATGGTGGTGTAAGTATGTTCGTCTTACATATAACCCTTCAGAAGAAGAGGTGAACCATAACCACAATGCTAGCAATTTTATACGTCTTCTATTTCATTACCTGCCTACTATTGACGATCATATAGCATCTTCAAAAACAACTTTTCCTAATTCATTACATTTGTATGTGTTCCTAATGAGTTGTTACAAGACCCTAGTATGGCCTATGTTTATACAGATATTATAGACCATCAGTATGTCGGGAATACTAAAGCCTCCTTGTTAAGAGTAGTTCATTTTCCTAAAGACAGTAGAGTTATAACATTTCCGAATGTTCACTATTTGCCGCTGGGTAAGACTTAGCTGAGCTCAATTCGTATTTATATAAGAGACGTTGAAGGTAACCCATACCCATTCACAGTTGGGTCAGCAGTGTGTAAAGTACACAAGAAGGAAGCTCTGTTAAATAATTATGGAAAGAGAAAGAGTCTTCAGGGGTTTAAGAATGCAGAGGGGATATGGTTTATGTGGATTTTTTGGTGCTATGCTCAGCGTGACTATCCCTCACTGTTTAATCAGGAGTAAATACATCGCTAAAGAAGCGGCTAAAACAGTATAGACACTTCCAGGATATTATGGTGGTGTGCGACCCTCGACGCTGTAAAACGTCGATTAGCCGATGCTTCAGATGAAATGTTAGATGATGTTAAACGAAAAATAAGGCGCAAGATGACAGGGCAAGGCATAGGTCGCCGTAAAAAACCTGTAAAGAGGAATATGAAAGGGTCATTAAAGAAAAAAAAGTATTGGCGTGTCCGCTCTCTAATAACAGAGATAAGTGGTAACTTTTACATAAATAATAATACCCTGCCTCTATTTCATATATAAGAAATGTTTAAACATATCTCTCCTCATTATGCGTCAAGCGTTTGTAGCAGCAAGATGCATTTCCTCCATCCCTCTAGCCCAGACTGTTGTAAGAGTGAATTGGATCTCTTTTCCTTAAATCCTACACAGATCAGTGCAAGTGAATCCAATTTTATTAGTATTAACCCATTCACCAATCACAAATACTGTATGTTGAGCCGGATCACAGAGAAGGGCAGTGTTTTACCTTCCATATAGTTCTTTGTTTGTAGTATATATATATATATATATATATATATATATATAATATATATATATATATATATATATATATATATATATATATATATATATATAAATTATATATATAATTATATATATATATATATATATAATATAATATATAATATAATTAATATATATATAATATATATATATATGATATTAGTATATATATATATATATATACACATATATATAATATATATATATATTATATTATATTATATATATAGTATAATCATAGCTGGCATGCCGCAACGATTTTTCGGCTATTCGCTAATCGGCTACGCCGCACATCTCCG
>JABUQX010024546.1:32500-33888 GCA_015478945.1 Trachelipus rathkii | reverse complement strand
CCCGTGAATCGGGTAAGTTTTGTTTAAGTTTTACTACATCTATAAAATAGAGTGAATTAATCTAGTTTTTTAAAAAAAATGTAAAAAATAAAAAAAAAAATAGAAAATTCCAAATAAAAAACCAGTCCTATATATATACTTTTATATTTATATATACTAATATACTTATTACTAATATACTAACATTAATTAATCGATTACACAAATAAATCTTTATACATAAATATTATATATATTAATAATCAATTCATAATATATATCTTATATATATATTTATCATTATTACTATATATATATTACGGGAAATAATTATATCGGTTATCATATATACTATTATATAATATCATATATAAATTAAATATTATAGAGTATATATATATAATCTTATATATATACATATAATAATAATATATATCGGTATACTATTATTATATATATATATATAATATAATAATATAATTATATATTATAAATATATGGCAAGGTGGTTCAGTTGATACTGTGGTGTTGTGGTTAAGCTTTGAATGGAATCAAGAAAAGTGTATGACATAGTGAGGGCATTATTTTGTTGTAAAAATAAATGGTAAGGTGTCGGTTGTTGGGTTATAAGATATTAAGAGCTGAAGTTGAGTGAGACAGGAAGTTGTTTTTATGTCTCCTCTTGGTTATTCAATTTGTACAATGGATGGGAGTTATGAAAAGAATTAGACAGGCTTTGAGAGACAGCAGAGAGGACAACGAGGTTTCGTCGTAGTGGGAGTGGCAAAATGTTCTGTTAGAATGATTGGAGACATGCGAGATGAGTGGAGGGTTTTGCCCCTACCTAATATCGCGACATGCCAACATTGATTTGGTTTTGTTGGCGAATCTGAAAAGAGAGTTTGAACGAGATTCGGTAGAGAGATTTGCCAGCAGGATTGTGTAAAAGAGGAGTTGGAAAAGGTGGTAAACGTAAGTAGATAAGAGTAAGGTACTATGGTTGCAATGAGCGGACAGTCGCTCCCAATGCAGAAGTTATATGTATAGATGGCGTGAGCAAGCTTCTGGAAACAAGTAGTCTGAGTTTAAATGATTTAGGAGCATATATAGTTACGAAGCAGAACCTTGATGCAGCCAGAGTTATGTCAGTAGGAAAGTGGAATGGCAGGACAGGTGGCTGGTGCAATTAAATCGTTTCTGAGGTGAATGTAAAGGGACTAATTTTTTAGTGCTGCTAGGGGTCTTACATGAGGTTTGTTGTTACCTGTAATTACTGTTATAGTATGTGAGGCGTGACTATGGTCATGCGAATCAAGAAGTATAGAGTATCTAAAGTTCAATGTGTTCAAGATGAACAATCTTTAGGGGTCACGTAGCTAGGTGGAGAAGAATGATTTTTTTAAAAATGA
>JABUQX010024546.1:0-27500 GCA_015478945.1 Trachelipus rathkii | reverse complement strand
GTTTCTCAGATTTATTTTATTGCCGTTCTAATAGCATTCGTGCCGGACCGCCAAAATCCGATTTGGTTTTTTTTTTTAACAGTGGTCACCACCGCTAGTAGTAGTAGTTTAGTTTAATAGTTGGATTCATCAAGATTCTTTTCTATTCCCTACTAACTTTCTATATATTTCCATCTGAATAACCTTCGTCCCATATCCACTTCTTTGCTGACGACCTGAAGAAGCAACTGACCCCTCAGCTTTCTCCTATTTCTAATTAGGTCAAGGAAAATATTGTCGTTTGAAATGCTTCCAACACTTAGTTTCGACATCTATCTTCTCGACGCTACCTTCCAGACTGCTACAATAAGATCTTCGAAAACACATAGCTCAAATCTTCCTATATATTCATGGCATTTCCTTTCATGTGATCTTTTTTAGAAAGATTGCATTGTTTCTCTCACTAAACGGTTTTCTATGATGTTTGTTGCTTTGAAGAACCTTCAGAATTTTAAACGCCATTCTATTTGCTTGTTCTACATAGGTGTGTTGTAGGTATTTCAAAAGAGTATGCATCAGATATCTGGAGTATTCCTAATGACGCAGTTCTTCTTTCATAGATATTCTACATTCTCTCTTTTCGTTCTCTTACGAGAAAACTGCTTTTATGAACTCTTTAGAAGCAGATCTCCCCTCTTGTGATAGTGCGACGCCTCTCCCCTCCTGGACGTAGGAATCGGCTGACTTGGAATTTATTTGCCAACAGCGAACACATCTTACAGTATATTACGTTATGAAGGAGGATGAGCGTGTTGAAGTTATAGTTCTGTCGTCCTGTGTTAAAGTTCAGAGCGAGCAGTCGGTGACTGCAGCGTATTAGTGCTCGTGTGTTTGTTTATGTCTAGAGAGGAGAAAAACCGATTTGACAGTGTCGAAATGTCAGTCCCTTTTATCGTGAATTTCAAAATTTTTATACTATGATGTAGAGAGAAGTTTGGCTACCTCTCTATCCGTGCGGATTACGGTCACCTCATAGAAATGCGAAATGGTTACACTCTACAGAGCTGCGTTTGTGACGAGTGTTATACCTTCAAAGTTTTTCTTCATTAGGGGATATTTGTGTGGACATGTATTGAAAGTATTGCGTTACTTGGATATGCGGGACGATGCATATTCATTAGAAGTTAATTTGTGTTTTAATGTGTTTACTAATGGAGTATTCGGGGTTGTGTCGTTGAAAGCACGATTTGTCTTAAAGGGACCCGAGAAGATTAGGATATAATACTTACTAATAAAATTGTGACGAAGGATATTACCTATTAATAGAAATCTACTTATTATATACATTACAATACTATTTATATATTCAATTCTCCTATACTTGCTAATATTTTCATGAAGCTCATTGAGTAGTTATATTGATAAAGCTCACTTAGAATAATACTAATTAGGGAGAGTATATAATAAATACGTACACAACCCAGGTAAATAATTTTTGAGTTGTATATAGATGATATTGTGATGATATAGGTAATTTAGTATAAGATGAGTTTGGAATATAGTAGTATATATAGGTATTATTATGTATCTGTTTATGGGTAGTCTATAGTATACTCCTATTTATAATATATATATACCCTATATAGATATTGACTAGTATATATATATATAAAAATGATTTTAGTTATATTTATATATATAATATAAATATATATATATATATATGTGTGTATATATAGCTAGTTAACTTACAACAACAGTATTTCAAACTCAATCTTTCAGTCAACCACAGTGTATTTAATATAATTACGATAACTATTGGAGCTGAATGATAATTTATAATTGCTATAGTAGTTTTATATTATTTGTATAAAGCATATATTATTATATATAATCTAGTATAATTATATATATATAATAATATAATATGTTAATTTATACTACTATAGGTTATCTATGTATAATTGATTTAGTGTATATATATATATCGTTGAGGATAAGCCTACTTCTCAGTGTGAGACAATTATTTTGGTATAGAGTATTATATATTAGGTTAGTATTAGGACTAGAACTAGGTTAACTATAAATGTTTAGTTCGAGTTAATATATTATTTTAGTATATATAGTGTTATATATATATTATAATGATAGAATAACTCTCTATATATAAGTATATATATGTATATCTTTCAATATAGATACTATTTATATATTAGATAGTGATAAAAAAAAAATAGGATAAAAATACTTAATAGTACTATATATATATATATATATATATATTATATATTATAATATTATTATAGTATGATAATGTATTATTTTTAATATAACTATTATATATATATAAGTCTTATTAAGAATATGATAATAGTATTTAGATGTGTCGATCATAGTCTCTAGAGTAATTTATGTATATATACTCGTAGTAGTATTTGTATATGAGGTTAGGATACGTAAGTGGTACGTGAGGGAATTATTATAGTGTAAGTAGATGAAGCTAAAGGCCTCATAATGATGCAGCATAATTGTAACAGTAAGAATAGAGTCTTATAATATATATAATAATATATAACATAGATACAAATAAATGATCAGTTATTATGATATCATTATCCAAAAAGTAGCCGGTGTTTGATGCGCTTTCTGAACTATACCGGCAACCATAGTGAGCTCTGAGTTGTAATTCTCATTACTAAAGATCGATATTTAGAAATTCTCGTTCTTAACATCTCATTTCCTGTGAGAACATACGTGGTGTGTTGTTTCAATTGTCTCTTCTTTCTATTTGCAGATGTTCAGATCAAGGTTATTCTCTCGAGCGTTCAAGGCAGGGATTCAAACTGGTTCTGACATCTCGTGTCTATCTACTGATTTATGTCTTCTGCCCTTAGGGAGCTGATAGGAGAATCTCTGACGCGTCGGGTGAGACTAGGGCATAATGGCACAAAAGCTTGTGACTCGGTGGGATCTATATTAAAGCGGCATAGTGGTCGCTAGCCTACTCAAAGAGTCCTACGCCGTTCGCTTATGGGCGCTGTTCCTCACAAGGGGTCCATATAATTGGCTTTACTCAAGATGTGTCTGGGCTTTCTCTCCGTATTTATCTCTCATATCATACAACTCTCGTTGAGTGTGTGAGGCGTTCTCCTTCCTACCGTGTATAGCTCAGAGTTAATTGATCGAGTGTCCTCAACTTTATGCCTCTTTGTATGTCGCCACTTGTAATCTCCACTATGTAGTTCTTCATCCGCATTCTCCTCACGCTCTTTACTATTCTAACTCTGTTCCCTTCAATGTATGACAGGAGGTGACTCAACCTCTATCCATTCGTCTGACTCTTTCTAATCCTTAGCCTCTCACTCTGTGCATCATAGAAGGATAGCCTCCGTGCGTCTTCAGGCTGTACCGATTCGTGATATTAATTTCTTGCTCGATCTGGAATTGTCGGATTTCCCTGGTTGGGGCACTGCAACCTTGTAAAATTTAATAACTCTTTTAAAAACTCAATTTCTTTACTATCTCCTCTTTTAAAAAACACTCCAGAGTCTTCCGGTAGTTTTTCTGTACTCTGTGCTGCTAACTACGTCTATCCTAGTGCGTAATTACAACTCTCAAGCAGCATTTCCTCTGGCATTAGACTTATAACACATCAAATCTCGTCCTGTCGTGATACCTCCATGAGATAAATAAAGTTAGATTGCTTAAAGAGTGTAAGGCCCAAAGAATTGACTGGGTAGTCACTGCTCATGAGTTGACATTTAGATAGAAAAATTCTTTTATCTCTAGTTAGAAACCATGTATTACTTCCATTTAAATTAATAAGAGGGCTATATATGATTCGACCCTTTGTATGGAGTAATAACTGTGATTCTAACATCTGGGGGGGGGCTCCAGGCCCACCCTATAAACTTAATTGTATAGGCGTTGAATCTATAAGGTAATAGAAGACTAAATAAAAACTTGTCCCCTTTCTTTACATACTCCATTGACCACTCTATATACTCTTTAGCAGACGTGTAAGTTGGTCGCACTTAATCTAATTTGTCTAATAGTGAATACTACAAGCTGGTCAAATAGCTCGGAGTAGGTTTGTCTCTCTCATACATATTCCAACCCACCCTTGTGCGTATGCCCTCGTATTCCACAAGGGGTGCCATTGCTCTCGCACGAAATATTGGCAGTGAAATTGTATTGTAAAACCCAAAGACTGATGTTCAGCTGGATAGGTTGGCCTACTTTCTTTTCCATGACTACTTATGTTATACGTGGAACTCCTTGCCATTCTTGTATACTACCTACTGCATTATAATCTTCCCACTCTCTTTATATAACCACGTCTGCGCCTAAACCTTGTGAAGAATTTGCTGCTTTATTAAGCTAAATGAGGGCATTGGATGTGGCGTATCTTCCTGTTTTATCTTTCTGTCCTACTCCTTGAAAATAGGACCCAGCTCGTATATATATGTTGAGTAAGCAAATAATTAACTAGTAATAAAAATTGCAACGTTATATCCATGTGTAAATATTAAATTAAAAAAATGTAAATAAACTTCACCCAGTTTTCAAATATATACTGTATATGATATCACTTACTATTTACTCGAGTATTACTCTATATACTCCCACTTTAGATTACATTAGAAGATATCTTACAATTTATCAACGAATTGATCATATTCTTACACAAAATTTTCAATTAATAAAGCTAATTATTACTGTTTATACGTTACATCGCATTAATAAAACTTCATCTTGATTTTAAAATATGGAATAGAAGATTGTGAAGTGATGCTAAATGTTCTTCTTAATTTAGTCAGTAATCTACAAATGATTGAGGTTAATTTAAGTCACTCATACTAAATCAATCCACTTTTTCTATGTATATGAGCATATAATTCAAATTAAATTTTTAGACGGTGAATAAAGTATTCCTTTAACATTAATCCTTTATTCCTTTGTCTTACTTATATATATAATAACATTATAATATTATAATATTATATATATATTTATATAGAGATATTATATATATATATAATAATAATATTAAATAAAATTAAAATATTGATATTATATATTATATAATAATTATATTATATAATAATTTATTAATATAAATATAATATTAATTAATAATATATAATATTAATAATTATAATATTTTAATTTAAGGAATATATAACTATTCCTTCATAGTAAGTAATCCAAAATATTATTCTTCTCCCTAGCAAGTAATATAAAAAAAAAAATTTCAATCTAAAAAATAAAAATAAAAATAATAAAATAAAAAATATAATTATATATATAATATATTATTACTATATTATATATTATATATATACTATATATATATAATATATAAATATATTATATATATATTAAATATCTAGTGGCGACTCCAGTAAACTTTTTCATACTTCGCTGCTCTCTACTCTCCTCTCTCTCTCTCTCTCACAACTCTATGAATTAAATATATATATGTTATAATTATATTATTATGTATTATAATTTAAGATTTTTAATATTCTGAACCATTCACATAATATATGATATAATCTAATTTCATTTATTATATATTTTAAAGTAATATATAGTTTTTTTTTATATTTAATAAACTATATTATATATATTATAATATTTGATGTTATCAGGAGACCGTAAACTCAGGTTTGTTATATAATATTATATATATAATATATATATTATATTACTATATATATATACTTTCGAGATATTCCGCTAAAAAGTTTGTCTATGTATTAAAACGTTTCTTTGGTTGTTCATGGTAAACGTAAATTTTTATTATTATATTTTATAAAAGAGTATAATAACGATTTCATCAATAAGTTTATATTGAAAGCAATGCAATTTTTTAAATTTAATTTAACTTTTTTATAGTAACAATTTGTGTTTAATTTTTAATTAAATAAATACTTATAATGTAAACTATCCATCCTTTGCTATTACATACACTAATTATAGGCTCTTAGTTTTATAGTGAAAATTCAGGAATTTCCAGGAACCGTCCGACGGTTCACGCTCTCCTCTTTGAGCAGAGATTCCTCCATTTTTAATGCAGAGATGAAATTCATTCAATTTCCTTATTTGGTAGTTCTTAAAATTCTTTCTTATTAAATTTTCAAATAAATTTTTTTATAATTTATTATGTAATAAATGCATAAAAAGAAAATTGAGAAAATTTTAACTTTGAAAAATTATAAAATTTGTAAAAATAGATAGTTGTTCTGGTTATATGTTAAACTCCATCGCTGAGCACGCTAGTTATTTACCCTGACTTGGACTTTATGATGTCATAATATTACTATTTATCATTATATTTTATATAATATAATATACTTATAAATAATTACATATATATATTAGAGATTAAAGTTCTAGGTTGAAAAGGTAATTTTGGTGAAAGTGATGAAAACAAAAAAAACATTTTGTTGAAAATGATGAAACTGATAAGCGTTTCGTTAAAGATTCAAATTATAAGAATAAAACATAAACTTAAAAAAAAAAAGTTTTTTGCAATAACAATCCTTATTCAATAAATAATATTAGATACAGTAATATAAATAGATTATAATAATATATATATATATATAGTTATAATAATAATTTTAATCCAATACTAATATATATAATTAATATTTAATAAGTTCAAAGAGATAAAGGAAAATATTGAAAACATAGAGATAAATATAGGATATAGATATAGAAACAATATAATTAAGTTTATTTGTATATATATAATATAATTATAAAATGCTCAAGATACTTCCCAAAAATTGACTGTCAGCAAGAACAAATAGTAGGTGTCAAAGATAAATAAGCCATTTATTAAATATGTAGCTACGAATATAATCTATAACCATTTATAATGCAAGAAATGCAACAGTCATTCAAAATGACATCCATTTTAGCCTTAACATACAAGCTTTAGAGAAGTGTAGGAACCCAGTCGTCCCCATTTGCAATGCACGACTAAGATCTCCATTCGGAAAGTCTTTGGCCTTTACAACCTGTCTACGTAGCTAGCTATTAAAGTTTAATAGATATACCAATAATCTGGGTTGTTAATCCTTGAGCAGACAGTAAACTCGTAAAACTGCCCTATAATTGTGGAATATCTTAATATTGGCAAGAGCCATCAGAAAATATGTAATTAAAGCACGTTAACACTATTTCCTGAAGCCAACAACGTTCGACCGTGTTAGATCCCACATTCTTTATGTGCTTGTGATTTGAATTTTGTTAAAAGGTCCATTGGTTCATTTCAGAACGGATTGCTGGTACCTGTACATGGTTACCAAAGTATTAAAATGAATGTCTGTGTACTCCATCTTAACTCACTCCCCTCAACCAAACCATCAAAGATGCTGGATGATTGCCGCCTTGGCCACTTGGTACGTGTTATTTTGCTTCGTTAGATGACCTAGCATTCACCATATTGTTTTGTTTGTTAAAACATTCATTCATAGTGAGAATTTTTCGGTGGAGCTCATTTTTCAGTGGTAATCATGAACGCTCACTCACGACGGTATATCATTATTTTCAAATAAACCTTCCAAAAAATAGAAATAACATATAAAAACATTAATTATAAACTAATTTTAAAATTAAATTTTTCGGCATCTTACATTGTTGTCAAAAGCAACTTCAAATTCTAGGAAAAAGTACCTCTCATTAGAGGTAAGATCCGCCATACAAATTCATTCTCCTCTTTCTATTAGTTTATTAATGAAACATCATCTACCGTCATGCTGTCTTTTTTGTAAGACCCTTAATCTTAGATCCTCTCTGACGAAGGGAGAAAGGGAATTATTCAGAATTTTAAATTCCACTTGAGATTGATGCTCTGTTTACGAAGAGGATTTCTCACATATTGGTGCTTTTACAACTTTGACAAGAGCCTGCGGGATCCGAACAGAACGTAATAGTATATACTATTTTAAACATATCTTATGGCGATCTTTCAACACACACATTAGTCCTCGTATAACTTAATGGGCACGAAATGCACCAAATATACGGCTAATCCTATCAGTGGGCGAGTTCTTGAAAATGGGTTCTCTCATTCAATGCCACAACTTATAACACTATTTAATGTATACAGTATTTTTGGGATTGCTTGATATATTATATATATATATATATATATATATGGATGCGTAGTTATAGTATATATATATTTATTTACATAAACTATAATATATTTATATCCTAATTTATAAGGCTGAGATGAGTATATATAATAGCATATCATATATATATAGTATACAATATAAAGAATATTTATCCAAAACTCCATATACATTATTGATAAATATTAATTTTGTAGAGCTATGTAGAAAAAAGTATCTATTATTGTATAATATATATATATATAGTTTATATCTCTACATATATATAAATATATACAAAATTATATAACTATAAATCTATGTAAATATATTAAATATATATATTATATATATTATATATTTTTATTATATAAATATATATATATATATATGCGTAGGTATGTGTGTGTGTAAGTATGTGGGTGCGTGTGTGTCTAATAAAATCATCGTGTGTGAACAACTGTAATTTAATACAGTCGAAAACCAATTTAAAAGTAAGATGTTTTATATTTTTAAATTAACTTTTCTTTTTCTTCTTTTTAAATATCATCTCAGGGAACTAAATTATGAAGATTATACTTATTTACTTCTAAATGTTGAGTTTTAAAACTTTGTTTTAAAGGTTTGTAATGTTAGAACTTAATAAAACAAAAATATAGGTGTGAAGAGGATACTTTCTCTCTTTCTTTTCTTTTTAAAAAGAATTTCATAATATATATATATGTATATATATATTAATTTATATATATACTTAGAGAGGAAGAGAGAAAGGGACGAGAGAGCAGTAGAGAGATGAATATTGAGACAGGAGAAGAGAAGAGAGAAGAGAGAGATGAAGGAATACTGAGATACTTTTAAAATGATAAGCAAAAAATTATAATCTTTAGGTATTAGGACAGAGTGAGAATGTAGAGAAGAAGTTTTGTAATGCGAGTCAGTGTACGATCTTACAAAATACTTCCCTTAAAATTTCTATGACAAAATGTATAAATTTAATAATTATTTTTAAAGATGATAAAATTATCAAATGGGCTGTTCTTATTAAAGACAATGTTATTCTCCTTGCACTGCCATCATCACAATATATTTGAAACCTTTACCATACGGGTTTAAATCATCACTTATAACTCACTAAGAGACTCTTCTTTTAACTACATATTTCAACGGTTTTTATATTTCTAGCACTATTCTCGTCAATATTGTAACTAAATGGCACAATATCGATTTGTTATCAATTATACTAATTTCTTTTATAGTTATATATTACGTTGTAATTACAGCCAATAGTCTCTCGCAATGAGAAATAGAATAACGTTTGAAGTATTAAATCCTTTACCAAGATACATTTTTCAATATCTATATCGACTTTTCACATTTTAAAATATTTTCTTCATAATTGGAAAACTGATGCTTTCTTTCTAAACAGTCAAATTAGGAACAATTTCTTTTGAATCCTTCCTCGTTCATTGATTCAATTTATCTATTATTTATGATTCATTTATTAATTAAACACTCGTTTCTATAAACTATTATCCCGCGATCTCGATATCTTTTATTTCTCTGCCTTGTTCGATTTTACCGATTTCCTATTTAAAGGTATACCCATTTCTCTCACATTTTTATATTTGCACCATTAAATATTTTATGTGGGATTACCTTTGAAAGTTTTTTTCAAAATCATGTTAATTAAGCTGTTAATTAAGATATCGTTCATTGTTGATATAAGAATTTAAAAAGTTCCTAGAATTCTGTTTTATTTTTATAATCACTTTAATTCCAATGTAAATAATAATATATAGTGAATAATTTAAAATAGAATATTACGCTGTTTAACCAGTATTTCCTATTATATGTCTTATTTATTAATTATATTATATATTATTATATATTATCTATTTTATCTATATTATATATAATTATGCTATTTATCTAACTTAGTTTCCTTATTATATTACTTTATTAATTTTTAAATCTATTATTATTTATTATTATTAATTTCTAATTTTTAATTGATAATTCTTAGGGTCATTGTTTTGCCCCATGTTTGAATATTAATTTTAATAATTTTTATTTTTGCTTTATTAAATTAAAATTATTGTTTTAATACTAATATTTTCATTTTAATATTATTATTCACTATTTCATTGCATTCAGTTTTGATTGTAATATATTATATAAGGAATTACTATATTTATATTATTTTATAAAAAACAAACTTAAAGACATTCCAATTTTGAAACATTTATATTATTTTTAAATTTCATATATTGATTATTAATTGTACTATTAATATATTAATATATTCTAATTAATATTATTTTAATTTAATTATTATTTTAATTAATTATTATATTTTATTAAATATATAATCCCAATCAAATTCAACCATATTAGTATATAATAAAACGAAAACAAACCTATTACTCATATAGTTAAACATTAGGCAATTTAGATATTTAATCTCTCTATTACAAATCATATGACACCTTTACCAATTCAATAGGAATAAAATCTGCTTACTATTATTTTAATAATACTTGTTAATAAGGTTGCTTAAACTCCATTTTACAGTTGATATGCAATTTATTAATCATACGACCACAATATATGTGACAGTTATCTTTATCCTTGTTTCAATATCGTTAATCTACTTTAAAGAGTAAAAAATATTTAAACTAAAATAATAAATAACTATTTACAATGTCTTAACCTTATTCCCTGAATAAACCTATTCAACTCCTGCTACCAAATAAAACTCATATACGCAAATAACCCACTGCTCCTTAACATCAGAACACAGAAACCATGGACGAGAGGATAAATGACAGACAGGCAAGAAAGAGTATGTCAAGCCAAACTCGGCTCAGAATATCATTCTTCCATCAAAGATTGCAAATACAGATTTAACCAAGTCCCAAGCAAAACATCTGTTTCATCCTCCTCAAACACTAACCTTCCAAGACTCACATTATAATAGAATTGACCATAACCCTCGCAGTCCTATAAGAAACCCAATGAATACATATATGGATAAATTCGGGAATCTCTTAGTCCCTATCACTACATATCCTTGGACTATAACTCTCAAAGCTCGTACTAAAGATATATAATATATATATATTAATATTATATATTATATATATATATTATATATATATAATTAATATATATATTAATATATATATATATATTATTAATCTATATAATTATATATATATTCTAAATATAATATAATTAATTTATATATATATATATTATTAATTATATATTAATATATATAATATATATATATTATATATAATATAATTATATATATATTATAATATATAAATATATATATAATATATATATAATTTTTGCCTTTTTCTCTTTTATTGGATTCAGCAGGTAATTAGTGTTTGAATTTCACACTTCGTCACTGTGTATCCCAATATAAATGAAAATTCCAATATTAAAATATCAGCTATATTAAAATATATATATATATTAATATATAATATATAATAATATTATATATTATATGTATAATAATATAAAGTATATAATATATATATATATATTATAAATATATATATATATATATATATAATATATATTATAATATATAATATTATATATAACTACAATATAGATATATATATAATATAAATAATAGATAATATATTGTTATATATATTAAAATATTAATATATTATATAGATATAATATATATAATATATTATAAAAATATAATTAATTATATTATAAATATATATAATATATATATTAATATATAATTATATAATACTTATATAATATATATATTAATATTATATATATTTATATATATATATATTATATTATATTTAATAAATATATATAGATATATATATATATTATACATATTATAATAATATATTATTTGTATATCATATATTATATTTATAATATATATTATATATATATAATATGTATATATATATATATATATAATATATTATATATATATATATATATAATATATATAATATATATAATTATATATATTAATATATGTATATATGATTATATATATATATAATTATATATTATATAATATATATATATATATTATATTAATATATTATAATTGTACGTTTCCAAACTTAATTTAAATATGGCATAATTAGTATATGTTAATGTTTTATTATTAATATATTATAATATATATATATTATAATTATTATTATTATATATTATTATATATATATATAATATATATTTATAATTATACTAATTATATAAGTAATTAAAATAGGCTCGATTAAAGGCCATGGGGGATTTACAATAAAATTGGTAACTAATATATATTATATATAATATAATACTCTCTCACTGAAGATTTATTTCAGTGAAATATGTGTGGGCGATCCTCGGCCAATACATATTGGATTCAGAAATGTTCCGAATCCGTGATTATCTCATGTTGTGTGTGAAAATGTTCTGAGAATTTCACAGATTCTCCTGATTCTTATTCTACATTCACTTCGAGAGAATTTCGAATCCGAATCGAATAATCCGTGTGTGTGAAAATTCTCGAATCCGAATCCGTATCTCATCAAGAGTAAAAAGCTTGAATACGAATCCGAAATCCGAATCCTCGGTCTTCGAATACGCTCGAATTCTCGAGTGTTCGTTAATAAATACATTCTAATCCCAATGATTTTTTATCTCTCATAAATTTAAATACAATCGCAACTGAAAATATGACATATTTCTGTTCAAATATTTCTGGGATATATAATGAGTTAATAAATATAATATATCTGTGTTTTTCTTTCATAATTTTTTTACATGCTAAAAATTTAAGGCAGTAGTTTAACTTTACATAGTATAGCCTGAATTAAATTTCTATTAAATATGTGGATATATCATATCTTATCAAAATACTGAAAAGGCTATATTAAATAACTTATTTCTCTAGAAATATGAGTTATGTATAATATAAATAATATATATAAATATTATATATAGATATATAATAAATTAATAATATAAAATTAGTTGTAACTTCTGATATATATTAGTAATATGAACTCTATAAATGTAACATGTTATTAGTATAGGAGTCTCATATAATAACATAATAGTATATATAATGGGCAGTCAGTCAGTGTTGGCGCAGGGGAGCAGCTATTCCCCCCTTAGAGAGTTGTTTTTTCTTGCTTGAATGCAGAGGAGTTTTGGAATACAGCCCTAACTATTCTTATATGGAGTTATTACATTTACCTATAGCGTATCGAAACTCGTACATAGTTGTCGTTAAAAATATATTTAATAAAGAGGGAGCTCTGTAAGTGTGTTCTGTAGTAATTTTTATGCTTATCACTCTCTTTTCGTATTTTTAGTTTAAAATTGGTATTATCGGTGTAACTCGCATATACTAGATCCAGACTTCTTAATAGGCTCTCCGCCTCTTTTGCATTTATATACTATATTATATATAATTATATATATATATATATATTATAATGTATTATAAATAGCATTTTATAATAATGTATAATATAATTTATAAATGTATTAAAATCGCAAGAACGTATATTACTATTTATAGTGACATCTATTTAATAATTATAGAAATACATTACTGTAATAAGTACATTTGTATATTTTATTTCTATTTTCTATAGTAGTACTGAGTAAGAATAACTTTATCCTCGCCTATCTTACTATAGAGCAAATTCGAAAATGCAGTATCTCTAAATAACCTTTCATGATTATTTATTTTACTCAATATCTATCATTGGGAAATAGATCATACATTGTTGTGATCACATTCCGTAAAAGTTTAGTGATGGGAAAAATGTGTGATTACATAATATAAAATAAAAAAAATATGAACAATTCTAAAAAAATCCATATATCGCTAAGGTTTAGCGATAACAGGAAAAGGGACAATACAATTTTTGGAATACCTATGTTAAACTAATAGTAGGAAAAACATAAAAGTACATACTATAAATATATTAGACTTCTTTCTATTTTAGTGGTGATTAGGGCTACAGAGTGAGCCTGCGTGGACCAGAAGTTATATTAATATAATATTATACATGGTGATTACAGAGGCTTCAATTACCACTTAAATGTAGTATTTTAATCATATTTCACCTTCGCATTATTAATCTATAATTACTAATATATATGAGTTTTCTATAAAACAATTATGAGCATTTTATGAGTGACTCGTACAAAGTTATAGTAGTGGTAAACTCCTATATTGTTCAGATATAGTTATTTGATATATTTATCAAAATAATTAGATATATATAATGTAGGTTATTTCCATATTATCATTATTTAATAATGAATTTTAATTATAATGATTCTCGTAATATATATATATATATATTATTATATATATCTCTCATAAACTAGTATCGGTTTTATGGTGAGTCAGAAGTCCTCCAGCATAAAAATGCTCTGTAGTCTCTAGGAGCGTTTTTACTACTTAAGGGCATAAGCATGTATTTTCTCAGGTGTAAAAATGATATTCCTTAGATGTGGCTCGGTACAAAGATTGCTTGTAAGTGACTCTGCATTTTTTACACAGACTCTCATGTGTAGTCGAAGTTTGTAATTATCACGGCTTTTCTTGCTCAGGGAGATACGTATAAAAAAATAGCGACTTCCTTTGTCGCCTCTCTCGAGAGAACAATGTCTCTTTAAAATGATAGAATCCTCTATATATGAAATTTTCCTTCACCAAAGACAATTTGACCAAAACTATAGGTTAGAAAGTTATTAAATTAATAGAGATAGAGTCGTGATAATTCTCTATTTTATGAGTCTATTTTGATCATTTGTTTGATATTACGCTCATATATAAAACTGTTATAATATTTATTCTCTTGAATAAACTGATGATTATTAAAATAAAGTTAATAAGAGTAGGGCAAAGGAGATATACAAAAAAAAGTAAAGTTCCTTTGTTTATTAATATCTTGTGTAATTGGTGAAACATTTAACTGACCACCAATGACAATAAAACGCGAGCTCTAACATTGCTATTGATATTATACTTGAACAAAATTTTTAAAGCTGTCGTCAGACAGCTCTCCATTTAACTGAATGTTATTATAATTGTTATAAATAAGAGCTATCATACCAATCTTTTATAAGATAAGATGTCGCACATAATCTGATAGTAAGGTCTGGTTTATGATAACTCGAGATATATGACATTATTGTGTTTAGGTGCATTACAAACTGTTTGATGCGTCATACGTTGATAGATAGTGTAGGATAAAAAAGGATTATGTCAGCATTGTCAAATAATTTTCCTCGACATAAAGCCATTTTATGACAGTGAACTCTTCTAATATCATATTTAAAATTTTTTGTGTGTTGTAAGACACGCAGTAAATAAATATATTCTATGTACCCTTAAGCAAGTGAGAGTTTGAATAAAAAAATTTAGATGAGTGGAATTTGAAAAACATGAATTTTCTCTGAAAGAATGATACAGTTATTTTCTGGAACAACACGGAGATAGAAAGCAACTACAGGAGAGAAAAAAACAAACTCGTATTATATAGTGGACCAATAAAGTAGTACTTACAAGTATTGCTAGTTTAAGGTATAGAGATTGCAAAATACAGGCTGATAATTCGAAGTACATATTTGAAATGTCCATTCGTTAGGGTGGTTGAATTTATTGGTGCGTATTACGAGGCCCATCAATATTGGAACCCTGTTCTACTTATTATCATATTCTCTATAAATTATTGTTTTTCTACGAATGTTTCAAGAGGAGTTAACTTCGGATGAATTATATTTTCTTCTGCTTCGTATGGCGTTATGATTAGCTCAAATAATAATGTGAGAAATATGAGCTATCTTAGATTTGGCTCCTACAGGCACGACGCTTTGCGTGGTGTAAGTGCCTGACCGGCGTGGAAAATGAGTGCCTCGACATGTAATATCAAAGCAGAGTGTTCGTGTATTTTTATTTCATTGTTATTTTTGTAATGAGAGTGTATTCATGGCATTTCTGTCTGAGGAAACAGAAGAGTAATGTGCCGAGTCTCTCAGTGGCAGAAGGTCCAAGGAGAGTACACGATGGAGTCGAGATTTCCAGTAAGGGTGAGCCGACTCACGTACTCCGGTGATGTGTGTTGTTATAATTGCCTTAACGTGAGTCGACATGCTAGTTTAATCGTGGTATCTATTTCTTTCGTCATCTTGTATACGAGAAAGTTGCCTAAGGATGAACCACCTCAAGACACTCTGTATTGCGAGATACGACGAATCGTTTATCGGCGTGTGTGGTGCGGAAAGGAACTCGATATCCATAGGCCTACAGTGCAAGTCCTCTGCTACTCAGCGATCTCTGTGTGAGAGAGCCCTTGGCGATGATGACCAGATTTCTCGGAAATGCCGATTCGATACTGGAGCTGTCAAACGGTCACTGGCTAACCTCATATATAGCCTCTGTAGAAGATCTATTCCTCCACGAAGTTGCAGCAGCAGTCTATCGCTCTCACATTCACTTTTATTCTACCATACATCTAACTCGCGTTTATATATCAATTATATTATTAATATAATATTTTTCTTAAACTCAACTTTTTAATATGTTTCCTGGTGGTCATGATTATACGTCAATATTTTAACCACTATAGTTTAATTAAATTTAGGGGATATAAAGAAATATAGTTGAGGTAGTGTGTTTATTAATTAATAAATATATATAATATTATATATTAATGTAATAATGAATATGTATATATATTGATATATATTATATAATATTAATTATATTATATATAATAATATTAATATATAATTATTAAATAATTATTCTATAATATTTATATATAATACTTATAATAATATATATTATAATATATATTATATATATATAATATATATATAATTTAATATATTAATCTATAGAAATTATGAGTTATTTGAGAGTACCTATTTAAATAGAGTTGCTGATATTATTATGATATTTATTATTATCAAATAAAGATATATTTTTATATATTAAACATACTAATACTTTATATTATTTATATATGTAATATAATTTATTTATATAACTATAAAAGAAACTAATAGTGTTTTAAGCTTTGATTTAAATATAATTCCTATTATTCAGAAAGTGAACTCATATTCAAGTCAAATTGGGTAAGCTAAAAATCTACTTTTATTTTATTTTATTGGGGAATGTAGACAGCTATATTTTAGTCGGTTGGTTGGTTCTCAATGCGCAGACTTTATGTATTAGATATAGGATGATTGTTTTCTAATATGAACTCTCATAATTTTCCTAGTGATAGTCAATCCTAGCCCCATCATGATTCTAGATCGGAATTATAATGAGTGTTAGAATATTGATACAGACAATTATTAGGATCAGCATATACTTTGCCTAATATTGTTTTCATTATACGTTGATTGGACATCATACTTGGATTTATTAATTTAACTGACATGTTATTGTCATATTCGTAGTGTTATATTGTGAATTTATTAGGTGGTTTGTGTGTATATTCATCTGTGATCAGTGTAGTGTTGATCTCTCTACTGATGGTTTTTTTTCCGAGTACAGCGACAGGTATGCGATGTTACACTCTCTCTTGTCGATTATTCTCTGTATAAAAAGTTACAATGAGACTTGGTCCTTGTTTGCGCTCTGTGTTTGAGTCGACAAAGTGATATTATGCTTAAATAGTTGCAGTGAGTAATTTATTAGTGATAAGATTTAAGAGTAAGGTAATTAACATTCGCGAAAGATAATCAATATTGTGATATGTTTTTTTAAAGATACATTTACTTTACAATATAAAAGAGTAAATTGTTTAGTGATCTCCTAAAGTCGTTTTTTTTGAGTAGGTTAGAAATGCTTTGTTGATTATGTGCCATTGTATGTTAATATCCATAAAGATGTATTAGTAGGAGATAGTATAGTCTTTCTTTTTTTAGATATTTGATTCTGTATTTATGTGTTGTGTTTTATAATTTTTGTGTATTTTTATTTCTTGCTTTTAATAGGTTGTTGTATTACATATTAATGTTATAATTAGTAATATTTATAGTTTTATTAAAGGTTGTTTTTTATCCAATTGTGTTTCTGTTAATTGTAGGAATTGCAGTCGGGAGCTAGAATTTTAATAAAGCTACGAAGGACTTGAACTTGTATCTATATCGCTAGACTCAGCACTTTTTATAGTATTGTATTCTGTTACCCTCATTTAAAATTCTTCTCGTTGTATCAAGATGGTATTCGCAACCCGAGCCACTCGATTTAGGAATTCATGTGTCGTGTGATTTGTTGAGCTCGACCTACAAGTAATACATACCAAATGTCTCTCAGGAGAGGAATAAGTTAGTGCGGTTTACTAGTAATACAAGTAGGTATAAGTATACAGGCTTTATTAGAGTAGGTATGTTCTGAATTTATTGAGAGTGTACTATGAATATAAGGTATCTCTAAAGCTTAATTATTCTCTCGGAGCGAGATTTCCAATTGAAGTGAATTGTATGTCAGATATTGTAAAATTGGTGTTGTATGTAATTTAGGATAGTGTGTTGGGTGGTATTGCCTATGATTTTACTGGCAAGTAATTGTCTAAATATATCCAATATCTCTTATATGGTCTACTCTGGTCTAATTAAGCGACAACCTGCAATCGAAGAAAAGAAGTATGAATTTGTTAGTTAAATAGATTGTTAGTTATAAATGAGATTTTAGAGTATTAATATACATCATCCAATTATAATATTAATTTTTGAATTTAATGTGTACATAGATGTAGTGAAGTGGGGGAACCCATACATGCAAGTCCATGTTTTTTATTTTTAATTTATATTATATATTGTGTTATAAGAATACATAATATTATGATATTCAAATATTCTTGCCGCGTCAAAGTTCCAATATTTCGTCGTAAAGGTAGAGAGTGATGTTAATTGGAAAGATATGATGTTTATTATGTATTTTGTTATGAAGTTTCTATAAAGATAATTTATGTGACTGGAGTGAATAGTAATATATAGTAGTGAAAATAAGGCCTGGAATAAGACGTATAGATATATAACTTGACAAAATTAGATTAATGTTATTTTATAAGTATTAATTTAATAGATATAGGTTATTTCGTTATTAATTGAAGATCCTTATTCCTGATTATATTTTTTAAAGCTGGATGAGTAGATAATTAATCTGTACCTAAAAAGGGTTTATATAACTGTTTATTGTGAGAAAGCTCATTATCCCGACCTTATCAACTAGTGTATTAACTTTAATATTATGATTAGTTATTTATATAATAATAATAGATTTAAGATTTTATTAACTATTTAAGTAGTATTATGGATTAATGTAAAAAATATTTAATATGAATTATATATATATTATTGTTTTTAAATAGGTTAATCCTTAGAATATTGAGGTATGTTTGTACATATATTAATTGATATCTATATTTTAAAGTAATAGTTAATTCCTATATGTAACTAGAGGATGGTATTATACTAGTTAAATTAGTAGTAAATAAAAGTGGAATACATGGTTACAATATGTGAGATTATTAGGTGATAGTCTGAATTTGAGTCCAGATTAATATTTGTCTCAAGTCTTTCGTTTCGTATGATAGGTGTGTGATTTGTATGATATAATGATAGTATGCATTATTATAAGTAATATAGTTAAAGGCTCAAGTACTATTAATAAATATAATACTTTATTATTACCTTTATCCGCTCACTGGGAGTAAGATATCATAATTATGACTTTACTAATATTATTTTTATCAATATTGTTCATTCTTGTTATTATAGTTGTGATAGTAATTGTTAATGTGAGTTTATTTTTATAGTTGTGGGTTGCTAAGTTACCAAATAATATTCCTTTAAGTATGTCCGTGTTGAAGTATTACAGTTGGGATTCTTTTCCATTTTTAACCAGGTTTCGAAATCCTGTATTACTAAATGCAACAAATACAACATCCTGTATTATATTTATTGAGGGCATAATGACAATAAACCTCAAAAACTTAGTATAATATATATATATACAGTGATTTTCATTATCAGATGTTCAATCATAATTTTGTGATAAGATTATCTCAAAATGAATATCATATTAGCGTGTGCGTGAATATGCCAAATGCTCTGAGCGTAGATTAAATTAAAATTTCGTTTTCAAAGATTGCGCTATATAATATCTAAAGATACTGTAGACTGTAACCTTTCATTTCTCTGTTGAGTTTAAGACCTCCAAATCACCAGTTCCTGCCATTACTAAAGAAAGGCTCAATAAAATTGAGCAGAGGCAAGTCTCAACAGTAGACTTTCCAGCTAATTCCGCTACACTCCTGATTAAATAATAATAATAACAAGAATTAACACATTTTTATAATTTTTTAAAGCTTCACAATTTTTTTTTAGGAATCTAACACGCTACGTTCGCTGAACGAATCCGATTCGCTAACACATACGCAAGGAGTCGCATACCTTTTAGTAATCACTGTTAAAGTAATAAATTATATAGTTATATTTTATTAAATTAGTACAGTACTTAATTAAATATATCGGATTCCAATAACATTACTCAACACACCTACATTCTCTCAGAACAACTGTGAGACTAAAAAATCCAATTTCAAACTTCCCAATCCATATTTTAAACTCTTTCCTTATTATATCATATCCATACTTAAAAACCATCTCATCTAAGTTATCAGAATACACAACTTAAATAATACATATTATGACAAAACATTACCTTCTTAATTCCATAGGTGATATACAAAAAAACACATTAATACATAAAAATACATATCCTTTATACGCCCTATTCATATCCATACTAACTAATGTAGTATTATACTTAAAACTAGCACAGATGGCTTGTCAAAACTGGGATAAGTTATAAAATCACTATCTATATTTAGAGTACAAGAATTTTCTATACATCCCACTTAAAAAATACAGATGACTCATAAAAAATAAACCATATCTCTAATACTAAAACACAACTTTTGTATTATAAGTTATATGACTATTTGTGTCACTTTTACCTCGTATTATGTCCCATTCCTACACATTACTTTATAGAACTTACTTAATACAAAATACATATATAAATATGACTTAAATATAATCACTTTCAAACTGAAATGAACATTAAAAGACCCCTCAAACAACTCTTCCTACTCACTTTACAACACAACTTTTTTCAGTTTGATAAACAATTCTATAAACCAAAAACATGGACTGAGTATGGGTTCCACACTTTCTCCCATGCTCAGTAACATATATATGGAGTTACTAGAGAACATTACTATATCTTTCCTCATCAACTTCTTTCTGGCTGCGTGTGGTTAAGGTATGTGGATGATATTTTCGCTGCGGTACCTCAAGCAACCAACCCCACACACATCCTAAATTACATTAACACCTTACATACTGACTACAATTCACCATGGAAACCTCCAACCACAACCACTATCTGCGTGTTGCGCTTGTAGTGCGACGTTCATGATTATTCGAGTGATCCAACTTTGACTTACACATGAGACTTGACTATTCTACTTCATCTTTCTCTAGATAAGAGACCCCAGCGTCTCTGACTCCTTGCTCTCACATTTAATATAGGATCTCTACGCTCTTACAACTTACAATCACAAAAAGTCAGGGTCTCCTACTTGCTATTTCCTTGCACTAGTTATACCTTCGTTTACTTTTTAATAAATACTCATGCTTTCCCCTGTACATTTCCTACATTACAGAAAACACAAATTGATAAAAAACACCCTTTTATAAATAATAAAATTTAATTACCTATTAATAATTTTAATAAAATCAAATATAAAAATAAGCAAGAAAAATATATAAATAACACAAACTTAATAATCAACCAACACTAATAGAACTAAACATACAACAATAAAATAACATTACCTCCCCATAATACCTAACTATAACATATATATTACACCACATTACTAATTCATTGAAAATACGTAATTAAACACATATACGACTCATCCCATACTAACAATATTTTAATTAAGAAAAGTCTTAACCCCCCTAAACTCAAAACTCCAATATATATTCTTCCTTTGTTTATATAAATTTACCCATAATATAAATGTGTCTAATCATATGTATTTCTTGTTACGAAACCATAGACTTACACTGCAGAAAAAAAATAACATACATCAAAACATGACTCTTCGATATAAACACCACTCGAAAACTCAGCTACCTTAAACATAATTCATAACTCGTATATTAACAACTTAAACCAATACCTAATATATCAAATACTCTACAATATGACAAACTAATTAGAAAAATAATCATATGCTCAACCCAAAAGAATATCACCGGAAGCTTTTGTACTTTTTAACTCTCAATAATTTCACCCTAATTTATAACCGCTTATTGCCCTGTGATAGAGTAGTGCAGATTGATACTTCTCAATTCAAAATGAGTTCATTGAAACTTAATCTACCATTCTTAAACTCAAAGTTGCTGCTGGAGTTCCAATACAACGTGTAATATAACTAATATATGTCTACATATTCCTAAAATATAAAAAGTAGATATATTTGCTACTCATTGCTTATATTCCGGACTCAGAAAAAGTTATATATTAAACGATAGCTTGTCTAATTTTATCATGTTTTTTAATGTTTTTAAATAATTAAAGTGTTGTTTTATAAAAAATCTGTTCGTAAATATTCATGTGTATTTCTACGTAATTTTCAAAGATAATATAAATACAGAGAAATAAATAGAATATTTACTAATATACATACATTATTAATATATATATATATATATATATATATATATTATATATATATATATATTATATTAATATATAATTATATATATATATTAATTAATATATATATGATTATAATATATATATATTATAGTTATTAATATATATATATATAATATTAATTCAAACATATATATTAATATAATATATAATATATGTAAGTATGATATGTATGTATGTATGTCAATGTATTAATATATTATATTCATTAATTTTATTATATTATATATATATATAATATATAATATATATATATTTAATATATATATATATAAATTATTAATTATATATTATTTATTTATATATAATATATCATATATATTATATATATATATATATTTAATTATATTAATAATATATATTAACTATATATATATTATTTACTATATATGTTACATGAGGTGTTCCATCAGAATTATTATATTATCAGTGCGTTATTATATTCTCATCTACGGTACAGGAGATTGTTTAAGTATTGAATAAATTAGTGTAAGGGTGAAATATAAGTTCAAATTTTATTTTAAATTCTATTATAGGAGAGAATAGCTACGATATGTTTATACATTTAGGGTTATGTGACTGCTACGCGGCAATACGAATAAACCATACGCACATAATAACATTGATACGAATTGTTCTAATGGTTAGTTGATAATATTTTTTTAATTTGGCATTTACTGTGTAAAAATTGCGCCCTATAAAAAAAATAGATATAATAATATATATATATAATATAAACCTGGGTCTTTACCCCTCGAACATTATTTGATATCAGGTTGTTCTGTTTCCACTCGCTATATGTACCATTAAAATCAAACTATAGACGTTCTCCGTAGATCAATCATTGTGGCCTACAAAAGCCGAAAACGTAGTCAATTGGAATTAATATAGTGGATTAAATACAATTAGTCATATCCTAAATAAGTTAATTTAAAAAATCTATTTAGTACAGCAAACAAAGGAATTAAATTAAATAATTATACATATTTCGGTAAAATGGGTATTAAGTTAATTACATTGATGCTTATATATAATATATATATATTATATTATATATACTTAAATATATACTAGCCATGTGGAAATGTGTATCATAACTCAACTAACATATCATATCATATGTGAGAGGTTATTTTCAATAATTCATACAAATTATTCTGATTAAATGTGTATGATGAATCATATATATAATTTTCAGTAAGTTTGAGTATTTGTATATATCTCAGAAGCTATACATTTGGAATCATGCCACGTGACCAGTATACGCAGACGAAAAGCGTGACATGTTGGAGGTGTAACATTGCCGCAAAAACAGGTATGCTCGCATACTGCTGCGAAATAGACAACATGTATTATTATCACAATCGACGACCGCCGAGTATCACATATGTGAGTGACATTCCATAGAGTTACAAGGTAACGTGGTTATTTCTCAGTGATATTAATCATTCTGCGAGTCGATATTCAATTGCTCGCACAATGGCGAGTGCATCGATAAACAGGTGAGGAGGGGGGTTCAATGTCCTGATACATATCGACTTCTCAACATATAGCTAGCGAGTTCTATATTCTTATCAGAGAATTATACTGCTAAACGTCTACTCTCTCTGGCAGTCTTGATGTCCTCTTTAAGAGTAAAGGACAATATAGGGAATATCTGTCACATAAGTGCTAAAACGCCCTCCTAAGGGCATATTCTGTTTTTTTTTTTTTTTTTTTTTTTTTTTTTTTTTTTTTTTTTTTTTTTTTTTTTTTATATCGTTGCATTTTGAACATGAACATAGCATCCAACTAATAGCCATTTGACAATATAAGTAGAATCAACTAAGCGCTGTCGAGTCTTTGGCGACAGCTCTGAAGTCAAAAGCTCTCGACTGTAACATGTCATAGCGTTTTGACGTCAGCGCAACAACGGCGGCTGGGATTCTTTCGAATGCTGTCATTGTTAAATTGCCTTCTAATACCAGATAATTATAAACGTCATAAAAGGAGGGATTGATGAGTTGTATTTGAATTATAATAAAATTAAATATACAAGAGTGATAGGTGAAATCCAGACATGGGAACGAAACAAAACTCACTCACAATAATAATATAACATTATATCACTTGACCTATCACCAGGTTTCAAATTTAATATCTCTCAAGATCTCAAATACGATTATATTGAGATATATGGTTTATATACTCTCAATTGTAGGGAATTATTGTGGGCCTATTTTCATAATACTCGAATGAGATAAGTGAAATATATTGACAGGACAGAAGTTAAACTCATCCTGCCTGACAGAACTGTCATTTAATTTATATAATTTTATTGCTTGTGATCCTCTGTATTCTATTTTTTGTAATAGCGTTGAAGACCACCAGGTTATAGTAAAGTAATAAAAAATCGTATTATTACAACTATTGAATTCTCCGCCCATACTGCCCCCAAATATAAAATTTAACTAAGTGACGATCCTTACCATACGACAGAACTTTACCCTCTGGTAGAGAGTGCGTACTCAGTAGGATAGTCTGCTCGATTGATCCGGAGGTCGCTCATAGACGGTCGTAGTTTCTCCCCAACTATCGACCCACTCGACTCATAGACTGACTATAGGCGTGCGTATAGGTTCCATGTTTGTAGCCTAAATCCAAGGAGTCTATTCTCATATTCTAGAGCTCTCTTTTAATACTCTCATAGTCCCAAATTTAATTCTTTCGTTTATCAATAGACTCTCTCAGTAACCTCTCGCACCGTGATATTACGCTCTCTCAGCCCAATCTCGAATAACACGCATTATTCACGGAATAATACAACACCCAGGACGTGTCTCTCATCTTTCTTAGACTTCTGTTATACTCCATATAGCTATAATAATAGCGAGTTCGTTCCAGAATTGCAGGCATGTATATCGAGGTAGTTGTGCGATCTCGCAATGCGTCTTCGAACAAATATATATATATTTTATAGATATTCTCTACTAAGTTGAATGACATAAAGTTTGCTACATCCCAATTGTGTCTTGTTTTTGTATCTTTATCATTGATTAATTGTTATAATGTTTTTTACTATTTTCTATACTTTATTTTAACTTTTGGAATGTATCGTAATTATGAGTGTCTGAATTAATCATACGATATGTTAATATCATCACGCGTTTGTAAAGCAATTCCAGCTTTAAAACTATGGTTGGTATAATCATGGACGCGTATTACCAAACCTGTACATGATACATCTAGTTATTATTAATTATAACGTGCATAAATGTATAATGCCTTATACTATGGCAGGTGGTCGTCTAGTTGTTTATTATAGTGCCATTTGAACGTGGATAAATGTGAACAACTCGTATCAAAAAGGTCGAGGGAAGACTATCCACCTCATTTTTTTATATGTATGCATTCTCACTCAGAAGGACATAAATAAAATTTTATCATACCTCCTATTCGTATCATTTAGTACATTAATATTTGTGCCGTGATGGATTTATTCATATTGTCTCAGCGTGTCGCATGACACCTCAAACGTATAACATATTATCCTAGTCCTCCCTCTTAAATTAGAATTAAATAATCGAAACTATATATACCTTACTCATTTTTAATTACTCATTAAACATCCCGTACCCTCTGAGTGTTGATACTCCCTCGTCTGTAATACATAACCTCGGAGACACCCTTGATATATATTTATATATTATATATATTATATATTAATATATATATATATATATATATATTTATATATATTATATATTATTATATTATAAATACATATATAATAGTTATATATATAATATATATTTAATTATATATTATATATATATATAATATTATATAATATATTATATATATAATTAATATTTAATATATAATTAATATAATATAATATAATTTATATAATATATATATTAAATATAATAATAATTTAATTAATATAATATATTAATATATAATATATATAACTACTATATTTTAGAAACTTTTATATTATATTTAAAATTTAAATAATTATATATTAATAATAATTACATATTATATATACATTCTAAAAATATAATCTATAAAATTAATTTTTTTTTTTTATTATTTTAATTTAAATTATATAATAATAATAAATAAATAAAATATTATATTAATATATATATTATATATATATATATAATATATAATATATAATATATATATATATAAATAGTATTATATATATTAATATATATTAATATATTTATATTATATATATATTAGATATATATATTATATATATATATAATATTATATATATTAATTAATATATATATATTATATATATATTATTATATATTTTAATATATATATAAATATATTATATAATATATTTATATATATTATTAACATATATAATATGATATATATTTATATATATATATATATATTAATTATATATATATAAATATATATATAAATATATATATATTATAATTTTTAATATATATATATTTATAATATATATATATGTATATATATATATATATATATTAATATATTATATATTATATATATATATTATATATCACAGTATAATTTATATATATATA
>JABUQX010024544.1:0-35402 GCA_015478945.1 Trachelipus rathkii | reverse complement strand
CCTATTATATTGCGGATGATTTGGTTCTGTGTGGCGAATCTGAAGAGAGTTTGAGATGTTTGGTAGAGAGATTGGCCAGGGTGTGTAAAAGGAGGGGGCTTGAAAGTAAACGGTGGATAAGAGTAAGGTTAATGGTTGTGAGTGAGGACATTTTTCTCAGGTGAAGTTATGTTAGATGGTGAGACGCTGGAAACAAGTGTCTGAGTTTAAATATTTCAGGTATATTTGGATGAGAAGGAAAGGACGATGCAGAGTGTAGTAGGAAAGTTGTGAATGGCAGGAAGGTGGCTGCGGCTGGTGCAATCTTGGATGTTAAAGGATAAGTCTTGAGTGTGCTAGGGTCTTACATGAGGGTTTGTTGTACCTTGTGTTGATTTATAGTAGTGAGACTAGGTCTGGAATAAGAAGTATAGATCTAAAGTTCAAGTTTCAGATGGACAATCTTAGGGGTGTGCTAGGTGTGAGAAAGAATTGATAAAATGAGGAATGAACTGTAAGGGAGTTGTATAGTGCGTATGAAGGAAAGGGGTAATGAGAGAATTTAAATTGAAAGTATGTTGAGATGTTTGTCATATGGAAAGGAATTGACATGATTAGTACGCTGGTTAAGCGGATGTATAAGTGGTGAGTGGTTGGGAATCGACCCGGCTGGGAGACCGAAGAAAAAGTGGATTGAGTCAGTAAATGAATGTTTGAGAAGGAGAGAAAATGTGAGTTTGGTAGAGGCGAGAAGAAAGTGTATAAAAGGAGCGAATGGCGGGGGGATTGTGAGGAGGGTATGGTTGTGGGCCACCTGGGCCAAGGGATGAACCCTTTACATTGACGATCTACCATAGTGAGTGTCCATCGCTGTCCCAGTGAAGCTTAGGGTGGATTTTTCGACTGCGAATGAATTCTCACTAATTAATAGGTTAACTGAGGGGCGTAGCTGGGCTTTTCTTTTCGACTTACGTCATGTTCTTCTACTGCTTTTCCTTTCCGATGCTCTTTACGCACCTTACTCCCATTCATTGGGAAAAAATAAGGAAGATAAGAAGAAAGATATATATATATATATATATAAATATATATATATATATATATTATATATAGATAGATGAAATATATACTAAAATCTTTTAAATTTTTTTTTTATCATACTAGAAGGCATTATATTTATATGATGTATATATATAAATATATATATATATATAATATATATATATATATATATTATAATATATATATAAATTGATGTCCGATACCAGAATAACAGACCGCGCACCAAACAACAACACCCACACACACGCGAACAACCCCACACAGACTACAAGACTACTAATCTAATTTTAATAATAAATACACATAATAAGATAGAACATTTGTGTATACTGCTAGGCATCTCAGGATTGCATTCCTTGTACAACTAATACTTAGTCATTTATTTCCTATTTGGTTGTGCCCAGGTGTATTTATTTTATTAAATTAAAATCGAATTTTAAGAATAATAACTGCCGGTACAAAACTGGCAACTTTTTTATGTGTGTTTTTATTCAAAAAAAATATCCATTTCCGTTTTCCAGTAAGTATTAACAAAGTTTAGCTACTAGCTTTTGTGTTTTTTAACATTATTACAACTTTACAAGAAGGTTCTGATAACTAGCATTACAATATTTTAAAGGAATAAAAATATGAAAGAAGAACCTTAATTAATCAGCTGAAAAGCCAAATTAAAAAAAAAAAAATCTATTATTCAAACATGACATAGTAATAATGTACTCCTTTAAGATAAAGATAGATATCATTCAATCACTCTAAATTCCAAAAAAAAATTTCTCAAATTGTTGAAAAAAAAAACATTAAGCTTTCAACTAGTATCTGGCGAGAGCCTGTCCCTTTTGTGTTTACATTCCACCTACACTAAAAATATTTTCTCGCTTTCTTCGACTGATGAGGGGAGGGAACTGATAAGTATTTGCATCAAGCACTGATAATGATTAAACTGGCCCTTTTCATGCCACACTCGAAAAGGGATTTCTCTTCTGTAGGCAGCATCTCCCATGTTTTCGTAGAGCTTCATCTCCTCTTTATTCCAGATTAGAGGAATGAAGTTTAGGCTGATGGAGCTGTTAAATATTTGTGCTAATGAGTTAAAGCTATACCCGAGTGTTTCCTGGTTTGAGGTGTTTGTTTAGAGATGTTGGTTGGCCAGTTGAGGTGAGTTTTTAAGTGTCTTTGTTATGTTTTCTATGAGGTCAGTTGTGGTTATTTCCAGGGCTGCGGAGTCGGAGTCGTGCAATTTTCCCGGAGTCGGAGTCGAAAAAATTTAGAGAAACTACTTATTATTATTATTATTATTATTATAATTACTTATTCATTAATTATAAAAGTTTTTGATACAATTTTAGAGTTCTAATTATTTATCTTGTACATAATTTAATTTCCTTAAAATAATCTTTGAAAATAATATACAGGCGAGAAGAGAAGATATATTTACATAGCTTTCCCGACGCGTTTCGTCTCCTATACTTGAGACATCTTCAGAGTATTATTTCTTGTAAGCGAATGAATATATTTTAAATTATATATAATAAGTAAATCATAAATTGATATTGAGTCTGACTGATTCAAATACATAAAAATTTTATAAAGTAATGTTGGTTGCTATGTTTGATGTAGTAAGGCCTCCGCCCAATTTTAAGTTTCTAGACTTCACACGATCCGTATATATTGTCGAGTTGGAAAATATTACTAATAGTTGATTTGACCATGTGCTGTATTGAACATGTTCAAAGATTTGCTGGGGACTGTAAAGATTGTTGATATGCCTGTAAGGCTGAACCAATATATGATCGACTTCAGTCTAACCCAGGGCAGTTTAAATATGGTAACACACTGAGGTTTTGTCGGGCAAAGGCATCTCTTGTGTACTAAAGGAGATGACAGTTGTTTGGGATTATGATATAGTCTGACTTTAAATTTTTGACCATGTCTTTAGTTTAGGTGAGATTCAAAACTATACGAAGGCACTTTTCATTTTGACACAAAGCATTGGAAAGTTTTGAAGAAGAATTTATCGATTTTTCTGATTATTTTTTACTTTTTCTTTATTACTGAGTACTAGTATCTTAGTAAAAATGTTTCAGTTTTATTAATTTAAATTTTCAATAAAATTGGGGATGATCACAGTTAATTAAATTTTACTTTAATGCGGCAAATTTCTTCATCAAAAGTTTTTCCAAGTTGAACATAGGTGTTGTCTGTTAAACGAAATATTGTTAAAAAGATTATTTGTAAATGGTCGGTGAATAGGATTCATAGGTTTCATATACAGACCATTATTCAGTGGGTTTGACATGTTTGCCTGTAGATAATGAGCCGTCAGAATTAACATGATTTTGATGTCTAAAAAAACAGATTGCATTATTAACCGAAGTTTCGTATATGTGAATTCTTAAGCATGACAACTTCTTTGAAATCTATGGATGAAACTTGATGTATATGATCTATGTTTCTAAAGATAGTGAGGTGTCGTCGACATACCTTATGTAATTACGGGTTTAAAGTTTTGTTAAACGAATTATTGTTTTTCCAGATTGGACACATAGGAGTCAGTAAATATAGGTCAAGTGGTGAGCCAATCTGCAACTTATCCGTTTGCAGATATATGATTTCTTTTTCAATTTAACAGGAAAATTGCATTTACATTAATAAAAGGTTCCTTATATGTTGTTTTGATATATCTGGTGGGGGTTAGGTTTTTTGAGTGATACACTTCGTTAATTATTATGTCAATCGTATCAAGAACCGGTACATTAATGAACAAAGATTCTACATCAAGTGAGGCGTATATATTAGTGGTTTCAAGTTTTAAGTTTGATAATTTACAAATGTTTCATTATTTATTTAACTATGAAAGTTATAAAGATATGGTCGGATAATGCTAATTTCGTGTGTAACGTTCCGCCGCACATTAGATATTACAGGTTTCAACGGTGAATTTCTTGAGTTTTTGTGTATTTATACGGCTAATCCATATAATTAATATATATATTAATATATAGTATTATATATATTATATATAATATATATATAATATATATATACTATATATATATATATATATATATATATATATATACTATTATATATATATATATAATATATTCCTAGTTATAAAAATCCAGTTCTTTTAATTTGTCAAATAATTCTTCTTGTTTTTTATTTAAAAAGCGATTCTGTTAATGCTATTATTATATTATTATTATATTATTTGAAAGTTACACTTTGTTAATTTTATAATGGCTTTTATAATAAAATAAAAATAATTTGCATTTATAATTAGTTATAACATTTTCCGAAAACTAAATATATTTGTTTTGTCAATGTGTTGCCGGCTCTGAATCTTCATGGTCTTTACGGTACTTTCCGTTGATATAGCATTTGGAAGATTAGATTCATTGGAAAAGTGGTATATTTTTTTATTCTCAAAAGCAAGCGAAAAAAAAATTGTTGAAACAAAAAAAGGTTTTACTGTAACTCTTTGACTGCTGGAGTCAGAGTCGAAATTTTGAATTGAACTGCTGGAGTCGGAGTCGAAAATTTTGTTTAAGTTGGAGTCGGCACGGTTGTGAAATTTTTTGTTTAAGTGGAGTCGGAGTCGGAGTCGAAAATTCAAATTTGAATTTAAGGAGTCTGAGTCAGAGTCAAAAAATTTATTTTACGACTCCGCAGCCCTGGCTTATTTCTATTGTTGAGTCATGGTTGAGTTTTATTTTCTTGAGGGCTTTGATGATTTTCCTGTTTTAAGGGTGTGTGGGTTTTTGACTCTACTTTGCGGTGAGTTGCGATAATGTTTGCATGTCATGTCATTTGTTGGATTGGGGGTTTTATGTGTTTGGGTTTTTGATGGATTTGTGAGCGTATGTTTGTTTGTTTGAGTTTTTTAGTATATTTATTGTTTCCACATTCTGTTGTTATTTGTGTGTTGGATGTTCTTGGTGAGGAAGTTTTGGAATGTGTTTGTTAAGTTTATGATTTGGGTGTTTAGGGTGTTAATCTGTGTTGTCATTTGGAGTGATGAGGGTGTTATTTTTATGAGCGAATTGCGTTATTTGATTAGTTGTTTTATTTCAGGTGTTAGGGTTGGGTTGTATTTTTTGATGTATCCTCTAGGGATGGCTTTGTTAGCTGATTTTTGAATTTGAGAAGTGAAATTTTTTTGTGGCTTTGTTGAGTGTTGATGTTTCAGTGATAGTATAGGGGATGTATATGGTTTTCTATATTGTTGGTGAATTGTGTCCAGTCTGCATTTTTTGTAGTTTGTGTATGTTTTTCTGAGTGAGTAGTTTGGTTAGTTGGTATTTTATGATGATGGGTAGGTGGTCGGAGTTTAGATTTTTTTTTTTTTTTTGACCAGTGGAGTTTTGTATGTAAATTTGGGGAACATAGTGTTATGTCCGGTGATATGCATGTTTGATTGGTTTGAGGTGGGTTTCTAGTGTGGCTGTTTGTGTTGTTTAAGATATTAGGGTTTTCAAGGTTGGCTATGATGTGGGTTCCTCTTTGGTTTGCGTTTTGCGCTTTGTACCATGTAGGGTTTTGAGCGTTGAAGTTGCCTCCCATTTTGAGGTTTGGGAGGTGGGAGATTTTGGAGAGGTTTGGGTTGTAATTTTTGGGCCATTGTGGTTAGGTGTGGTCGGGAATGTAGATGTTTATTAGATTGTGTGTTTTTTTGTTTATCATTAGTGTGAAGGACTGCATTTTTGCAGTGTTGTCATTTAATGTCGTTGTAGTTTGTAAGGCGGTGTTTGTGTATGATAGTGAATTGTGTATAACGTTTAGTACAGTGTGGTTTTTGGGGATTTGGAATGTGAAGATGGTATCATAGCCATAAACTTTTGGTTATGAATAGTTATCAGGTAGGTAGGCTTCCTGTATCATGGCCAGGTGTATGTCGTATGTGAAAGACTTCTATTTCTTTAATTTTGTTGTGTAATCCGTTTGTGTTGAATTGCAATATGTTTATGTTGTGGGTTTGTTTGTGTGACGTATGTGCTGTTAAGGTTATTGTGGGTGAAATGCAGACTTGGCAGATCCAATTGTGTTTTGAAAGAGATAGCGTGTTGAAATGGGATCAGTACTTGTGAATCCATTGCTTTCATTTATTGCAGTTTATATATATATATATATATATATATATAATATATATATATATATATTTATATATATATATATATGATATATATAATTATATATATACTATTATATATATATATAATATATTATGCCGCTTACGTGGCTCAAACGGTCTTAGAGCGACGGAGTCGCTGGCAAGGTCTTTGGGTTTGGATTCCTAGTAGAAATTACCTAAAGAAGTTCCCTCCTTGAATTAGGGCTATGCCCATGAGGTTGTGAACTTTTTAATAAAATTATATATATATATATATATTAATTTATTATATTAATATATATATGAGTATACTATATATATATATATATATATATATTAATATATATTAATTATATAATACTATATATATATAGTATATATATATATATATTATTTATATATATATATATTATAATATAAACAGGATCTTGTTGAAGTTGATAGGGATGCACCTCAGTCTTGGTGTGCAACAGGCAATTGCTTCTCTATTCAGAAAGAACATGAAGCAGCTATTAAATTTTTTTCAAGGGCAATTCAAGTAAGCTTTTCTTCTTTTTTCCTCTTTTGCTCACTAATCGAGGGACTATTAAAATTGTAGCAATTTTTTTTTTTTTTTGAATTATAAATACATTTTGTTGTGATGCATTATAACATTAGAGGAAAGGAAAATGCTGGTAATATTAATGGTTTTTCTGAAATAAATTCAGGTTGATCCAGGATTTTCTTATGCATATACCCTATTGGGCCATGAATATCTTGCTACAGAGGAGCTTGATCGAGCATTGAGCTGCTATAGGAGTGCTGTTCGAATTGATCCGAGGCACTATAATGCTTGGTATGTAATAGTAATTAGAAAAGTTCTTTACTATATTTTCACCAATGTAGTTAATTAAAAACTATTGTTAAAATTCTAGTTAAATATTTTTTTTATCAAATATTTTTTTTTTTTAGTATTGAAAAGAATTTATAAAATTTATAAAAATTTTTTTTTATATTTGAGGATTTGACATGCCATACTGTTTATAATGTTGGTTTCATTTTCTTTTTGTATTTATTCAAGGTATGGCATTGGCTTAGTTTTATTTAAGCAAGAAAGATTCACACAAGCTGGTTTTTAAAAAGGCTGTTAATTATTCACCCACCAGTGTTTCGGTGTGCTACTTTGCCATGTTTGCTTGTTGTAAGTTAAAATATTAATTTCTTTTTGTATATATATATATATATTATATATATATATATATATATATATATATATTATATATATATATATATATATATATTATATATTAATATATGGTGAAGAGGGCATTTCTACTGTCGGTCAGCAAAGTTTTAATTTGGATTGATGTATTGTTGGTCAGATATATAGCAGTCGTTTGTGGCCAATGGTGATGTTCATACTGCTTATGTTATGTTTGATATAGCTATATATATATATATATATATATATATATATATATATATATATATATATATATATATATACTAATATATATATATATATATATATATATATATATTATATATATATTATATTATCTTTCTTTTTTCTTTCTTCATCTTCCTCTTTTGCCCCAAGAATTTGGGGGGGTAAGGTGCGCCTACCAAGCATCGGAAAAAGAAAAGCAGTAGGAGAACATGACAAACGTCGGAAAAGAAAGCCAGCCTTACCGCCCCCTCTGTACCATTAATTTGTGAGAAGCTCGTCACAGACAGAAATCCACCCTAGAGCATCAAGGGACCCGCGACGGACCCTCACTATGGTAAAATCGTCAATGTAAGGGTTCATCCCTGGCCCAGGTGGGCCACAACCATGCCCCCATACAAAACCCCGCCATTCTCTCCTATCGCACCTTTATTCTCGCCTCTGCCAAACTCACATTTCTCTATCAGACATTCGTTCACCGACTCAATCCACTTCCTCTTCTGGTCTCCCAGCCGGTTTGGTTCAACACTCTCTCCACTATTTACATCCGCCTTAACCAACGACTTTCATTCATTTCCTTCCACATGACCAAAACATCTCAACATACTTTTCATTTTATTCTCTCATTTTACCCCTTTCTTCACATCCCACACAACTCTCTAATAACGTTCATTCCTCATTGTCTATTAATTCTTGCACAACCCCTTCTCTTATTTCTTGATGTTTTTCTCAACTCTGAACACACTTGAACTTTAGACTATACTTCTTATTCAAGACCATAGTCTCACTTACCAACAATTATACACAGGTAAAACAACAATATACCCTCAGGTAAGACCCTAGCGCCACTCAAGACTTAGTCCCTTTACCATCACACCAACGATTTAATTGCCCAGCCACCTTCCTTGCATTTCACAACTTTCCTACTACACTCTGCATCATCCGTTCCCTCTCATCCAACACATACCCTAAATATTTAAACTCAGACACTTTTGACAGCTGCTCAAGTTGCTCACCATCTAAACATAACTTCACACTGCAGACGTGTTTCCTCTACTCTACATACCATAAGCACTTACTTCTTATCTACGTTTTAGCTTTCAAACCCTCCTTTTACATACCTCCTGCCTCAAATCTCTCTACCAATCGCTCTCAAACTCTCTTCAGTGATTCGCCCACAGAACCAAATCATCCGCATTCTATAATGATGGTGTAGGGCACCCTTCTCACTCTTATTCGTCAGGATTCTCCATTCTCCATCATTCTTAACACCATTATCCTGCCATCCCCATCCTCGATATTCTACTTTCATAAGCCATCACATATACAAAGTTTGTATTATTATCACAAGGAGACAATCTCACCAACCCTGTCTCACTCCGCTATTTAATCCTAAACATATCACCATGACACTATTTATTCTTTACACACGCTTCACTATTCGTCATACATACTTTGATTCCCTCAGAAGCCTACTACCAACACCATATATCATAATACCTGCCATATAGAAGCGTTCTCCCCTGATTAATTCTGTCATTGTCCTGTTGTAAGTCCATAAAACTAAATATAATATTATCTTCTTCTCCCTCACTTTTTCTTCAATCATTTTGTTTCAAGATGAAAGGATAGATCACACACCTTTACCTCAGTCCTAATAACGCAGCCTGTTCTTCACAATCAGTCCTCAGGTCATCGATTCGCACTTCTTTCGACCTAATAATACCAGCAGCATACACCTTCCCTACAGCACTCAATAAACTTATTTCCCCATAAATTTCTACAGTCCCTTTTCTCCTTACCCTCTATATAAGACTGGTAACTTTATCCTAACCACGGTTCTCGTCAATATCTCGCCTTTCGTGAGAACTCTATGCCTCTCCAATAAAGACGCTTATACCGTGGTTACACTAATTCCAAAACCTTCCAATCAAATCAGCCAGATACCTCTTCACCTCCGCTCTTGGATTCATTTCACTAAGTTAATTTTCATCTATACCTGAGATTTACCATTCTTCAACTTTCTCTCTATCCTCTAGTTATACTATCCTCTCTTCTTAGCTAATAAACTCGGATCCCCCAAAATGTGTTGATAATATTATTCAATAGCTAGATTGAAGTTTGCTTGTTTGAGAAAAGGCAGCCTTGCACCGGCTATGTATATTGCAAGGTCATCGACATAGAGAGAAAATTGACAGTAGCTGTGATAGAGTAACTGAATCATTAATCCGAGGATCAAATAGTAGCACTACTTAAAACACTACCTGCGTGAAAAGCTTCATCTAGAGTAAATGGAGCGTGACAGAATAGAGAGCACCGAAACCTGGATAGATCTGTTTTGACAAAAGGCATTTGATGACAAAGAGGGAGTTGTCAGCTGGGAAAACCAAGCGAATTGGAGTTTAAGGAGGAATCGCCAGTTCTCCACTGTTGTGTCGAAGCTTTTCAAGGTCAAAAAAGACACCAAGAACCCTCACCCACCAGTTGAGAAGGCTTCTCGGATGTCATGATCTAGTTTTACCAAAGGTTCCGCAATCGAACGATTTTTCGGAAACCAAATTGAAGTTTGAGAAAGCTTTTGACGGCTCTCCAGAACAGGAAGTAAGTTGCAAACCATTTTTCTCCATTAATTACAGGATTGACAGGTCAGAGAAATTGGTCTTTGGTTGTCTGCCAACTTCGGATCTTTTCAGATTTGGGAATAGCGAATTACAAAAGCTTGTAGGTCCAATAGATGGAAAGAAATTCGGATCGGATTCTATTAATATAAATCCAGCCAAAAATAGGCTGACGCCGAAGATGGATATGACGGGAGCATGATGTTACGAAATCATGTCTGGAACCAAGGGAACCCGTCTTTGCTATTTTGTCAATGCGGTTTGATACTTTATGTAAGTGTAAAAAGACGGTTGTAGGCATAATCTTCCCCTTTCGCTGTTTTGAAAAGTCTGGTGGTGCTGTGTCAGGTCTTAGTTTGAAAGGCTTCAGTGTTAGCGAATGAACTTGAAATGGCTAGCCAAAAGCTATATATCCTAACGCATCCGCTACAGCCGCAGGATCGGAGATCGTATCAGTTATAATAGGCCCATTAAGGAGGACTGTTGGGTGAGGATTATTGGAGCGACGAAGATATTTTCTGTGTAACTTTCACACTAAAGGAAGGGGAGTTTGGGGAGTTAACAGTCGATATGTTAAGTTCGAAAATATTGTTTACGCGTTTACGTTAATTCGCCGATGAATTCTTCGGCTTGCGGCTGCTTGTTAAATTAATTCATGTTTGGTTGGTCGCGTAGTCGCGCTTTGTTATTGCCTGTGCTAGAGTTTTCTTTTTCTTCTCGGTGCTTGTGCGCACTCTGGACCACCAACGGGGTTGCCGACCGCCTGCCTGAGAAAGACTGCGGAATGGCAAGCTACCGCTGCTGAGATGACGACTTTCTGGAAGGATTGCGAAAAGGCACATAAAACAGTTCGGGAATCGGTTATTGGAAAGGAGAAAGAAGGATAGCTGTGGCCTGATAAAAGGAGTCCCACACTCCCGCTCGATCAGTCACACTAACACTGACCCAGGCTGCGGTTTCATGCAGTTTTTGCACTATTGGGCTGCTCCCTGTGAATCAAGCTCATTTAAAGCCATGGGCGCGTAATGATCCACTTGGTAACCGGATATAAATTTAATCAAAGCGGACCAGTAAAGCGATCCATAAGGGAATGGGGAGCAAAAGGGAAATATCAAAACAAGAAGTGTGTGCATCTAAACGTTCGTATGTAGGAAGTCCTGTCCTGTGTAAAGGCATCCCAGGGAAAAGGGGGTTTAGGAGATCTATTAAGATCTTTTGGATCTTGGGACCTGAGCTTAAAAAGATCAGCTAAATCGACCTTAGTAAATTCACTACTTGGAGCCAAGAAGATTGAACATATAGTAAGGTCGGTGGACAAGTGAATACGTGCTGCTACTGCATGAAGCTTGGTTCGGAGATTCCTGCACCTCCCCTATCATTGATCACCTCTTTCTATAGAAGTATTCCGACGTTTTATATTTGAATGTGTTGAAAGAAGTCACGATGCATAGTCGAAGTTCCTGCAAAACATATACACTTTGGTGTTACATATGTTTATTAGTTAAACAAGTTCTTCGAAATTAGGTAATAGCCAAGACAATTCCATTGACGGAAAGTGTGGTCAATGATGGAGTTATGAATATGTAACTGAGTGGTCTTTTAGAGACAATAGTGGTGTGTCTGGAGGTTGGTTTCCGAGATCTGTGAGATGAGTGGTGAAAGGTTTGAAACGTGCGGTCTTCGGCGCAGAAGGGGCAACAAATCCTGGGGGTAAATATATCAATACACTCAAGCAGATTTACTGTGTGTATGACTTTCTTTATTGGGTGAAGGAAAGTTTTTGCAGGTGTATTGATGAAGAAGCTTCACCATGAATGCGAGATAAGTTGAATTCAACCAAGTCCAAATTATTGTGTGGGTATGGTTGGTTAATAGAAGAGCATCCATAATGCTCATGTTTATTAATGAGAGCGTATCAGATCCGCCTGGCAAGCAGATTCAGAAATGCTGGGAGGGACAGATTCGTTTGCTCCGATGGAAATGGGTGTAGGGAAGAGGTGTCATCCAGAAGGGAATTGTCTTTTATGGTACAATGTGGTCAGGTTGCGGTATCCTTTTTTTATATGGGATTCGATGGATTGGCATGCAACCAACCAAACCCACATAACAAGTTGAATTCGGTTGAATTCAACTTATCTCGCATTCATGGTTAAGCTAGCAACTCCATCAAATTCACAGGAAGCAGAATTTATACAATCTCATTTAAAACATAAATCTCCAAAATATCTTTCCGATTTACTCCCAGGATTTGTTGCCCCTTCTCGCCGAGACCCACGTTTCAACCTTCCCTCTCCATCCGAACCCACCTCCAACACCACCCCTATTGTCTCTAAAAGACCATCATAATATTTTCATGACTCATTTCAATGACCAACTTTCCTCAATGGAATTGTCTTGGCTATTACTTCTAATTTCGAAGAACTTGTTTTAACTAATAAACATATGAACCAAAGTGTATATGTTTGCGAGGAACTTCGACTATGTCATCGTGACTTCTCTCATTTTTTTATATCAAATCTTATATAAAATTCGCCGTTTAACTTCTATAGAAAGAGGTGACAATGATAGGGGAGGTGCACGGAACTCTCCGAACCAAGCTTCATGCAGTAGCGGCACTAATTCACTTGTCCACGACCTTACTATATGTTCAATCTACTTGGCTCCAAGTAGTGAATTATTCAAAGGTCTACTTAGCTGATCTTTTTTAAACAGTTCCAAGATCCTAATAGATCTCCTAAACCCCCTTTTCCCTGGGATGCCTTAACACAGGACCCCTCCCTCCACATACGTGAACGTTTAGATGCACACACTTCTTGTTTTGATATTTCCTTTTGCTCCAATTCCCTTATGGATCGCTTTACTTGGTCCCGCTTTGATTTATTTATTCGGCAGTGATCATTATCCAATGGCTTTAAATGAGCTATATAACGCCCAATGACAAAACCTAACTCCAGCTGGCGTTATGATCGAGCGGAGTGGCTTCCTTTTATCAGGCCAACAGCTATCCTTCTTTCTCTCTTCAATAACCGATTTCCGACTGTTTCATGATGCCTTTCGCATTCTTCCAGAAAGTCGTCACTCGGCACGGGTAGCTTGCATTTCACCGTTTCTAAGGCGGTCGGCAACCCCTTGGTGGTCCCAGAGTGCGCACAAGCCAACCGAGAGAAAAAGAGAAACTCTACAGGCAATACAAAAAGGACCGTACCACCCCAAACATGATTATTCTTAAAGGCAGCCGCAGCGAGATCTCGGCGAATTAATCGATCAAACGCGTAATCAATATTTTCGAACTAACATATCGACTGTTAACTCCACAACTCCCCTTCCTTTATTGTGGAAAGTTACACAGAAAATATTTCGTCGCCGCTCCAAAAACTCCTCACCCACAGTCCTCCGTTAGGGGCCTGATATAACTGATACGATTCTCCGCTCGCTTTGCGGCTGTAGCGGATGCGTTTAGATATATAGCTTTGTAGCCATTCCGAAGTTCATTCCGGCTACACTGAAAAGCCCATTTCAAAAACTGAGAACTGACACAGCAATGGCCAGATTTTCAACAGCGAAAGGGGAAGATTATACCTACAAACCGTCTTTTTACCACTGAAATTGTCAAACCGCATTGACAAATAGCAAAGACGGTGCCCTTGGTCCAGACATGATTCGTACATCATGCTCCGTCATATCCATCCTTCGGCCTCAGCATTTTTGCTGGATTTATATTAATAGAATCCGGATCGAACTTCTTATTTCCATCTATTTGGACTATAGCTTTTGTAATTCCTATTCCCAATCTGGAAAAGATCCGAAGTTTGGCAGACAACCAAAGACCAATTTCTCTGACCTTGTCACTCCTGTAATATTAGATGGAGAAAAATGGTTTCTGGCAAAACTATTCCTGTTCTGGAGAGCCGGTCAAACTTTTCTCCAAATTTCATTTGGTTTCCGCAAAATCGTTCGATCGCACCCTTTGGTAAAACTAGATCATGACATCGGGAAAGCCTTCTCAACTGGTGGGATGGTTCTTGGTGTCTTTTTTGACCTTGAAATAAGCTTACGACACAACGTGGAGAACTGGGATTCTCCTTAAACTCCATTCGCTTGGTTTCCGCTGACAACTCCCTCTTTTCATCAAAATGCCTTTTGTCAAACAGATCTATCCAGTTTCGGTGCCTCTTCCATTCTGTCACGCCACTTTACTCTAGATGAAGCGTTCCGCAGGGGTTAGTGTTTTTTAAGGTGCTACTATTTGCTTCTTCTCGGACTTCTAAAGAATCGTTACTTCGTATTCCCAGGCTACTGTCAATTTTTCTTCTCTATGTCGATTTGACCTTGCATTAATACATAGCGTTTTGCCAGGCTGCCTTTTCTCAAACAGCAACATCAACTAGCTATTGAAAATATTCACAATGGGGTAACTCCCATGGCTCCATTTTTCTCCCACAAAAACCTCAGCAGCTTGCTTTTTAAGAAAAAGGGAATCGAAGACTTGCCACCTTCTTCCAGCGAACCTAACCTTATACGGTTCGCCTATTCCTGTACTTCACAGTTCAACTTGCTAGGACTCTTTCTAGATGAACACTTGACATATTATGCACCATATATTAAACACCTAAAACAACTTGTCATCGCACGCTTGACCTATTACGTACATCTCCGCCTCAAAGTCTTGGGGCGCTGACGCAAGTCCCTTTTACGCCTCTATCCATCGCCCTAGTCGATCGAAGCGGACTATGCTGTGCAGTGTTACGGCCAGACCCCACAACCACTTACTACACCTGTTGGAATCCCATCACAAAATAGGCGATTCCGAATCTCCACTGGAGGCTTTCCGATCGTCCTTCCCGGGTGAGGCCTTGAAGTTGAAGCCAATGTGTTGCCACTCTCTTTTCGAAGAGAATACATTATGTGTACAAGCTACCTTCGTTTTCAAACCCCAATACCGTTTGCTCTGACACAGATTCTGCAGAGATACCTCAGGATCCTAATTACTGGCCATTTGCAAATTCCGGTTCATACATCCTAAATTTCTTAACATCTCCCTTTGGAAAAGGTGCTGCCTTTCTTCTTTACGACGAAGGGCACACAACCTTAAGCTGTTCCCTCGCTCCCACCAAATTTGCCTGGCTTCTGACTCCTTTCCAAATCTAGCCATCCGGCTGTCCTGTTAAAAGCAATCATTCCTGTCTTATTCCGCAGTCCAGTAGGTTTACTCCAGTGTTTACTGACAGGGGACAGTGACAGTGTGGGCGCATATGCTGTCTTTCCTGACCGCAACTCTTCCATACCCTCCCCCCTCATGCTTCATTTTTACGCAAATTGATGGCATATTATGATTGCCCTTTCTCGAATTCTAATCCTTAACCAGATCACTCTTATTTCAATTATTTCAGATTCGCTTCAGCGCGCTACAACGCTTAAAACCCCTATATTTTAAAAAAAAACAATGGTATCTGCTGTACAACAATTTCTTCGGCTGCTCCAATTCCCGTTTAAGAAACAAATTATTTTATGTTGGACCCCCTCTCATGTAGGGGTAACTGGCAATGAAATCGCTGACAGAGATGCCAAAATGGCCACCTCCTCTTTTCGGAGTTGCTCCCAAGTATCTCCCGGATGCCATTCGGCAAGGCTACCACAAAAAAAAAAAAACCGAATTTTTTTTTTAAACTCTTATTTCCCAAGGGGGCCTTCCCCCGGGGGGACAAAGGGGTTTTTTTTCGAATTTTTTCTAATTTTATAAATGCTGGACGAGTGTTCAGCGGGGGGCGAAACTTAGAAATATAAAGCCGAACATCGGTGAGTGGTCTTCCTCCCACCGCGAAAGCGCTTACACGAGGTGATACTTGCACGCCTCCGTATTGGCCCACACCAATATCACTCACAGTCACTATATGTCACGGAACCCCGATGTTTGTCACTCACCTTACCCCCAGTCTGGGGAAAAGAGAGATGAAGATAAAATAAGAATATATGATATATATAAATATATATATATATATATATATATATATATATATATATATATATATATATATATATATATATATATTATATATATTATATATATATATATATATATATATATATATTGATTCTTGTTAATATGTTATACCCTTTGCGAATAACCTGGAACCAAGAACCTATTAATAGTTGGGGGATTTCGTGCATCCCTCCGGCCCCAGCTCTAGTATGTATTTGCATCACATATAGAATCTTTTAATCTTTTTCTCTCCCCTCATTTTTCAAATTATATTTATCTTTAACCCTCCTCCTCCTCCACTTTTTTTTTTTTTTTTTTTTATTCTCACCCATCTGTCCCTTTAAGTACTTTGTACGTAATTTTCCTCTTGAAAGAGGATGTCCTCCCTTTTTTTCCCATCACAGCCCCTTGGGCCATCCGGTGCCTCTTCCCGCATGGGTCCTCAGTCCACCCCGAACTTCTTCCCTGTGGATGAGGGTACATGCTAAAAACCGGTCTTTACGCGGGCCGATTGTAAGGGACCCGAAACTTCGAGTTAACCGCTGAGGAGGCTGTATTTCACTTAGATGAATAATCTCGGGCTCTAATGTGAAGTTATTTAGGTTCCGTGCGGTTCACGGGGGGTAAAACGGCGTGGAGTTTCGGAGGCTCTCCGAGGCAACATCCACAGCCTACCCTACGGAGTGGGGGCCGGGATGTTCCCGAGAGTCTCTGGCCTGTGATCTGTTGTGAGAAGGGCTACTACTCTTCCTTATGAAATATACGCCTTTCCAGCCCATTCTGTTATTTACTTTTGTTTCATTTTCTCATATATGGAGATGAATGAAGTCTGTGGTTTAACTTTTTTAGGAAACTGGCTCTTCAAGAAAAACATATTTGTCTTGTTCCCAGCCTAACTAACCTCGGTCTCTCCTACAGGACTTTTAGACCAGCAGGTGTTTCCACTTTTACTCATTCTACTACACCTGAAAGTCCTCTGCATAACCTCAGCGATTCGTCACCTTGTATGCCCTTGATACCCCAGATGCCCAAATGGTTGGTGCAATCCCGAAAAGGTGCCCTCCGTCATAGTCATTCTCATTTGTTTACTCCATATGCTACTCCCCCTCTTGGAATACCCAAACCTGGTGCTAGGTCATATGCACCGAATTACGAACAGGCGATGCGGTTCAAGCCCCTTCAGCACAGCAGTTGACACATCATTCCCGATATATTTCTTATTGCGATCCACTACCTCCGAAACTCTTACTGAGCAAAGAACCATTATTCTTAGCGATGCACTTGAGAAAGCTTTAGGAGTTGAAGACCCCCAGTCACATTAATGAGAAATGGGATCTCTTCTCGTTCAAGCTACATCAAAATTCCATCTTTTCATCCTTAACGTCTGTAGGAAACATTCTTCTTATTTCCGCTCCTGATGAAATAAGAAACACACCTAAAGGCACTATTTATTCTTTAGAACAGAAAAACGAAGATATTGCTGTCATTTTAAGAAACCTCCAGCAGAAAAGATTTCCCGTTACAAACGTTTATAAATTTCCCCCTCGTCGGGACTCGCTTGATACCCCAAATCATTGTTTACTTCTGACCTTTAGTACCTCTTCTTCAACATCTTCAAAGGGTTAAAATAGATTTTACAGTTAAATTTTCATACGTTTATTCCCCGACCCAAATGTTGCTTTAAATGCCAACGGATTGTCATTCCCGAAAATATTGTAAGGGAACGCACTGGACATATTGCCCAATCTCGGAAGGAATTTCACATTCGTGTGAAAACACACCACACTGCAAAAACTATGGAGAACCTCACAGTGCCTCTTCCTTAAAATGCCTGTCTTACCTGTTTGAGCAAGAGATTTTGGAGTTATATACTATACAAAAACTGAGCAGGAGAGATGCCATACACCAGACAAATTCTCACAAGATAGAGGCAGTCTAATGACTACAATTGGCAGCAATCCCCCTGCCTCCGCGTGTTAATAAGCCGATATAACTCCATTCCAGTAGAATTCTTCCCCAAATTCTAGAGAAACTCGAGCAGGTACTGCAACTTGTCCGTTTGCATTGCCTATACTACTGAATTATATAGTCCAAAAGTAGCCCATAATCCAACAATCCTACTCTTGAGTACCAGTTTTCAACTAACCAACAATGAAACTAAGTTGGTCCATCCACCACAAAGTTTGGAAAGCATTCCTTGCCAAGACACACTGTCCCACACCCTCTCAATGAGTTTGCCAAGCTCACGTAAAGAGGTTTGCATTTATACCTCAGTCTGTGCTCCCATTATTAATCAAAATTCCTGAAAAAGGTGTTCCTAAAACAAAGAAATGATTAATCACCAAGCTAAAGATTATTCCCTAAAAATATAAAACATCCGAAATTCTTAAAAAGCAAAAACAATATATATCTTTCTATATATATATATATATATATATATATATATATATATATATATATATATATATATATATATATAAATATTTGTATATATATGTAAATCTTTATACTAGATATTCACTATATATATATATCCCTGCATTTCCAACTTTAGTCTTCCTTTTTTTCCTCCCTTATGAAATTCTGAAAGCATCTTTTTGCTTTTTGAGACCTCGTGTTTGCTTTTAGCACATTCCATATATTTTTGCTTGACCGCTTCACATCACCACATCATTCTACCACCATTCACTGTTTGTGATTCTTACTTCCTACTTTAGCACATCCACATACTTCTCTTTTGCACTGCCAACCAAGGGGTTGTGGAGTCGGTAGTTTTGAAGAGAGTGGAGTCGGAAATTTTGAAGAGGTGGAGTCGGAGTCAGAGGAGTCAGTACCGGCTCCGGATTCGGGTCAGGTATTTTGAAGAGGGGTGGAGTCGAGTCGGAAAAATTTTGAACCGACTCCCACAATGTGTTTTTCCAGGGAAGGTGGCGGGTGTGTATTTTTTTGAATTTGTTTCGGTTTCATAATGTAGAAAGTTTTCCGATGTCGTTACCAAAAATTTTCGCAAATACTTTTCCGGATTATCTTGAACTACACCTAACTATAAATCTTGAATTCTTCCCTACTTTTCCTTCACATTCAAAGTGACAAAATGCTGCTATCATTTACAAAACCTATCTTTCTACTTAAAAACAATATATACATATATATATATATATATATATATATATATATATATATATATATATATATATATATAACATATATATATATATATATATATATATATATATATATATAGGTGCTCCAGATTACTATGTACCCCGGGATGGCGTTGGGTGTGGATAATGTTTCTTTCTTCTCCATATTACCGACGAAACATTGCGAGCACACGCTGGAAAGCAATGCTGCTCTAGCACACCCTCTCAAAGACTCTCTATTGACCCCGTAACCCTCTTTAGAGTACCACAGAGCATCATACTACACATGATGAGGTTAGATATCAGGAAAGCGTTGGAGAAGAACTGCTGCAGCTAAAAGAAATTGCTCTAAAACTGGCATGTTTACTTCTTACTTGGGAAGGTTAATATATATATATATATATATATATATATATATATACTCTTCTATATCTTTACTATATATATATATATATATATATATCTTTCTTCTTTATACTATATCTTTATATATATATATATATATATATTATTATTGTTATTATTTATTTATTTATTTGTGTGTTATTATTGTGTGTGTGTGTATTATTATTATTATTTGTGTGTGCATTTTTGTTGTGTTTATTATTATAGTGGAGGTACCCTACACCTGTATGCGGATGAACACTGTGTGGCCCGAATCATGAAGAAAGTTTGAGAGGTTGGTAGAGAGGTGGCAGGATCATGTAAGGAGGGGTTTGAAAGTAACGTAGATGAGTAAGGTTATGGTTTGAGTGAGAACAAGTCCTCTGTGTGAGGACTATGTTGCAGTTGGACTACTGGAACAAGTGTCGAGTTTAAATATTTTAGGATATATGTTTTACATGAAAAAGGGCAGCAAAGGATGATATGAGGGAGTGCTAGTAGGAAAGTTGTGATTGGCACAAAGGTGGTTTATAAGTGATAAATCTTTGTGTGAGCAGTGTAGGGACTAGTCTTGAGTGCGCTAAGGGTCTTACATGAGGGGTATCTTGTTCACCTGTGTTAATGTATAGTAGTTAGGCTATGGTCTAGAAAGAGGTGTAGATCTAAAAGTACAATGTGTTGGGAATGGACAATATGAGGTGTGTTAGTTGTAAGAAAAATTTATAAAAATGATAAGATGAACGTGACAGAGGGTTGCGTCTGGTGTGAAGAAAGAATAAATGAGAGAATATTAAGAAAAGTACTTTAAAATGGTTTGGTCATGTAGAAAAGGATAGATATGAGTCGGTTGTATAAGCGAAAATGTATAGGGGTGAAGTGCGCTGGGAATCAACGGCCTGCGAGACTGAAGAAAGTGGCTTGAAAGTAAAGAATGCCAGGAGGATAAATGCGAGTTTGGTAGAGTTGAGAAGTAACAAAAGTGAATGGAGGGGTTTTGTAGGGGTATGGTTGTGGCCCTAGGCCAAAGGGATGAACCACACATTGATGAGAGATGCCATGGTGAGGGTCTGTCACGATCCCGTGAAGCTCTAGGGTGGATTTTGTAACTGTGCGACGAGTTCTCACTAAAAAAGGGTATAAAGGGAGGCGATAGGCTGGGCTTTCTTTTCAAACTTTCGTCTTATTCTTTAACTACTTTTCTGTTTCCAGGTGCATGTTAAAGCACCTTACAATGGTCAAGGACATAATTATTAGATATCGTTTTATAAACCATGTTATAAAAAACGTAGTACGCATAAATAATTATTAACAACAAAAAAATAAAATTACCCGTATATATATATATATATATATATATATATATATATATATAACTATATATATATATATATATATATATATATATATATATCTCTTATATATATATATCTTTATATATATATACTATATATATATATATATATATATATATATATATATATATATATATATATATATATATATACATATATATATATATAGGGATGGTGCTTTTGTAACTGATGAAGTGGATGTGAGGGGAGTGTGGAAAGAACACTTCCAAAATCTGTATAATATATATAGTAAAGAAGAGGCGATAGTGAATGTGTGTGGGTTTGATAGTTTGCAAAGAAGGAATAGGTATTTTGGGGATAAGGGTTATTAGTAAGGAGAATGGGTGGGGAATTGAGAAAGTTGAAGAATGGTAAATCTGCAGGTATAGGTAAATTACTGGTGAAATGATCAAAACGGAGGCGAGATGGTGAATGATTGGTTTGGAAGTTGTATAATAAAAGCGTTTATGGAGGGTATAGTTCCAAGGGATTGGAGGAGAGTAGTAATAATACCACTTATATAAGGGTAGGAGAAATAAGTATATATGAAATTATAGGGGAATAAGTTTATTGGTGTTGTAGGAGGTATATGCTGGTATTTGGTCGAAAAAGTGGGCATCCAGTGACTGAAGGACTGATTGACACAAGGTGCGTTTAGAATTGGTAGAGGATATTATTGGATCAAATCTTTACATTGAAACAAATGATTGAAAGTGAGGAGAAAATTAAATTGTATTTAGGTTTTATGGTTGCAACAGGCGTATGATAGAGTTAATGGGAAGCTTTTATGGCAGGTGTTGGTGGTAGGCTCACGAATGGAATCAAAAGTATGTATGACGATAATTGAAGCGTATGTAAAGAATAAATGGTGTCAATGGTGATTGGTTTAGGATTAATAGCGGGGTAAGACAGGGTTGTGTTATGTCCCCTTGATTATTCAATTTGTAGATGGATGGGGTTATGAATTTGAGGTGGGGAATGGGGATGGCAGGAAATGGTGTTAGAATGATGGAGAATGGGGGTGAGTGGAGGGGTGCCCTACTTTTCATATGCAGATGATTTGGTTCTGTATGGCTAATCTGAAAAAAGAAGTTTGAGGATTGGTAGAGAGGTGTTGGCAGGGTGTGTAAAAGGAGGGACGAAAGTAAATGTTAATAAAGAGTAAGGTTATGGTTTGTGAGTGAGGACAGTCTCAGTGTGGTTATGTTAGATGGTGAGCAGCTGGAACAAGTGTCTGAGTTTAAATATCTAGGGTATATGCTGGATGAGAAGGGAACGGACGATGCAGAGTGTAGTAGGAAAGTTGTGAATGGCAGGAAGGTGGCTGGTGCCCAATTAAATCGTTGGTGAATGTTAAAGGGACTAAGTCTTGAATGTGCTAAGGGGTCTTACATGAGGGTATGTTGTTACCTGTGTTATTGTATAGTAGTGAGACTATGGTTCTGGAATAAGAAGTATAGATCTAAGTTCAATGTGTTCAGATGGACAATCTAGGGGTGTGGGTGTGAAAAATTGATAAAATGAGGAATGAACTTATTAGAGGAGTTGTTGTATAGTGTGAAGAAAAGGGTAAATGAAGAGAATATGAAAATTTGTTGAGATGGTTTGGCCATATGGAAGGATGATATTAGTCGGTTGGTTAAGCGGATGTATATTGGCAAGTGTGTGTGTTAAGAACCGACCGGCTGGGAGACCGAAAGAAAAAGTGGATTGAGTCAGTAAACGAATGTTTGAAGAGAGAAATGTGAGTTTTAGAGGCGAGAGAAAAGGTGTATAACAGGAGTGAATGGCGAGGGATGTTGTGAGGGGGGCTATGGTTGTGGCCCACCTGGGCAGGGGATGAACCCTTCCATTGACGATCTACCATAGTGAGGGTCCATCGCCTTTCTTGAAGCTTTTAGGGTGGATTTTTGTGACTGCGATGAGTTTTCACTAATTAGGTGTAAAGGGATGATAAGGCTGGGCTTTCTTTTCGACTTGTGTTCATGTTCTTCTACTGCTTTTCTTTTCCGATGCTCGTCACGCACCTTACTCCCATTCTTGGGAAAATAGAAGGAAGATAAAGAAAGAAAGAAAGATTATTTTATGTTGTTAATAATTATTTATGCGTACTACGTTTTTTTTACATGGTTTATGTTAAATGGGACGATAATATCTAATAACTATGTCCTTTACCATTGTTCACAGCTTAAGCATCAAATTTTCCAGCTTTGTGATTTATAATAATGTCTTAAACTGTAATATCTATTTTTTTTATATGACTTATAAGTGTATCATGGTAAACTGAAAAATGGTGAAAAACGTATTTCTGATTTCTCTAATGCTGCATTCATTTTAATATTCACTGTGGCAAATATCATATTTTGTAAAAATGGAAATGATTGGGCAGCTGTTGTGTTGGGTTCGATTGGCCACACTATCTTTTAAATTGTCGTTGGTCTATCCTAACGAGAATAAAACACAGGGAGAAAAAACACCAAACAAACAAAACCAATAAGAATTTATTAAAAAATCTCGCAAAAATTTTCTCCTTCCTACAACCAATTTTAGATACAGGCCGATACCGATACCACTATAAGCCGACACCGATACCGATACTTAATTAAATAAATACAATTTCAGCAAGTTGACGGAACTCTTAAATCTAAATAAGAAAAATACCTTAATCCTAAAATAAAATAAATAAATACCTTAATCCTAAAATATATATCTTAATGCTACACAAATATAGAATTCGTTGCAAAATCAGCAAATTATTGTTTTTCAATTTTCTTTTATAGTCTTTTATTTTAATTTTCTAATAGTTTTTTTTTCATTTCTCTTTCACTGTGTTTTCAGTTTATTTCTTTTTATAGTCTTTTCTCTATTTCTAATTATCTAATAGTCTCTTTTTCTATTGTCATTTATCTTTCGCCACAAGTTATATTTCTAATATTTTTCTTTTCAATTTTCACCTTATTCTGGAAATTTGAATTTTCTTTTCTATTTTATTTTCTAATATCTGTAGACACTCTCAGGCCCTTTTTCCTTTTATCATATATACAATAATTACAGTTTTCTATTGTTGAGATCAGTCGTCGTAAAAAAATCAAATCTAGAAGCTAATGGACCAAAAAACAGCCAAGCAAAAGCCAAAAGAAAAGCTAAGAGAAAAAAAAAAGAAAAAAGAAAATCCTAACATGAAAAAAAAATACAAATAAAAATAATAATAATAATAATAATAATAATAATAATAATAATAATAATAATAATAATAATAATAATAAAATAATTCAAATTTTAAGTTAATTTAATGTTACATATAATATCATTATATTCATTACATTCATTAAATTAAATAATGCAATCAAGTTAAGTGAATACAATCGCGTTTATCAAATTAAAATTATCCAATATCTAAATTATCAAATAAAATAAAAACAACAATGCAATAGGCATTATCTGGATAATCATCCAGGTTTTTTTTTCTTCTCTATAAGATTCCGCTTCTTAATTCCTGACACTCTTCAATCCCTGACAATCCGTCAAACGAAAAAAAACAACCAACTGAAAAACAATTACACCTCAAAGATTTTCACTCCCTTATCATAAAAAATAACCATAAACATGTAACAATAAAAAACATTAGCAAATATAATGATAATAATAATAATAAATAAAATAACAATAAGCATAAGCATAATAATAATATTTCATACCTCTCTCCGGACAATGACACGTTTTTTCCTTCATTCAGGCTGGGGTGGAGTACACCATAGTCTTCTGACACAACACCCAAACTCTTTAAAATGATGAACCAGAAACTAAAAATCTGGAAAAACCCCGAACCTACTTAAAAATGAACTCATTCGCTTCGCACACATTACATAAATAATAATAAAAAAAATAATGAATAATAATAATAATCAATAATAAAGTAATAAAGCAAAAAAATATAACTATAAAAAAAAATATTGACCTAGCCTAGCCTAGCCTAACATAACAACCTTTTTACAACATATATAGATCGACGTAGGAAGAGCGTCTTTCTTCAAATTTATACATCAGTCAATAAAAAAAATGAAAATTATTTTAAACCAAAATATACCCTCTGGTAGAAACCACTGTGCTTAGCACTGGGGTAGGCTATATCCTAAGAAAAGAAAAAAAAAACAAAACACGACTCTCTTTACATACCTGGACATCCTTCGGAATCAAAGTGGCCTGACTGACTATCCTTCATCTTGGACTTATACTGTAAACATACTTACCTACCTACAGATTACCACAGTGTCACTTACGTTATCTAAGCCATGCAAAAGGAAAGTAGTCGTGAAATTAAAAATAAATGCTGTTGAGTGTGTGGATAATGAGTGGTGAATGTGAGAATTACAATCAATTATACATATTCTCTCTCTCATTTTAACAGTTGACTTAATCTTTTTAATTCACAAGATCGGTCTTATCTTCGAACGTGTGTAAAGAATATATTTTTCATTTTGAGATTATATTTTTTAAGTTTAAAAGAATGATCATGCAAATTCTCATATCATATGCAGAGTTGACAATTAAAAAAAAAAAAAACCAAAACTACCATTTATTTTTATATTTTGATTTATTTTTTTATTTTTTGAAAAAAGCAGATTAATCATAGAATATAATAAATATACACTTTATATAATTATATAGGGGCCTAGTATATAGGTTCTTATTTACCAATGCCATGATTTTGCACTTGTGACAGCCAAAATGAGAGAGAGATCTGATTCTTAATGTACTAAAACAATTACATGCAAAGCTTTATATCAACCAAATGAAATTAAAAATATGGAAACATTTGTTTCTTTAGAATAGGATAATAAAATTCCTTATTAGCATTATATAATGACTAAGAAGTCAACCCGCATCTTTGCTTAGATCATGACATTTCATAATCGTTTTTAAACAGCAAAAAAAAGTCTTGGCAGCATTCTTTGACCTTAGAAGGCTTATGATTCCATATTGAGATAGAGGTCCTCCAAAAGCTTCATACACTGGGTCTGCGGGGTCAGCTTCCCCTTTTTCTCCAGAACCTGTTGATCAACATATACTTTCAGGTGCGGTGCAGTTCTGTCCTCGAGTATTTCTCCTAGAAAAGTGGTGCCGCAGGGTAGTATCCTCAGTGCCATACTCTTCGCACTGTGATTCAATGAAGTTGTTACTACCATCCCAGCGAAGGTCTATTTTCCCCTTTATGTTGATGACCTGGCAATATACATCCCTGGAGCGGCTCATATATGGTGCGCTATCTACAAAAACTGACCGAGGCTTTTTGTTCTCCACATAAAAAAAATTAAGACTGCTTTTCCGCTGGATAGACCGACGGGGTGGCCGAGGGGAACCCCCCCCCCTATCGTTTGTCCTTTACAGCTCCCACCATTAATGTATAGCCACAGGTTGTTTTTGGTCATGATTTTTGATAAAGTGCCCTTTTTTGTCAGCTTGCTTCTACCACCTGTCGCGCAGAACTTCTTGCAACAGAACTAACCATTTCAAAACAAGTTTCGGATTCTCAGAGGGCGCTTCACGCAATTTGACAAAGATTCCATATGAACCCCATTTTCTCCATCATTCAACGTTCCTGTGCAGACCATGCCCGACCCAAAGTCTTGAAATTCTGTTGGGTACCCTCTCACGGGGGGGTTGAAGGTAATAAGCAAGCTGATGGGGCAGCAGTTCAGGCGGCGACCTCCCGTAAATCCATCAACACGTACCTCCATCGGGAATTCCGAAAGTTGACTTCTCCCCGCAACTGACTACTATTCCGCTATCAAAAGTATTTCATAACCTGCCGGAATCACTGTTTTAGTGAAGATATATTGGGTGCTAAACTCCGTTCGACGAAACCCCTCGTGAAAAGTTGGTCTCTCCCGGTTCGTCTGTGCCGACGACGGGAGGTACCACTGAAGACGACTCGGTATCAGCCACACTAATTTGATGCATGGTTTACCTAATGTAGAGGGAAAATCCCTCCTGTCCATTTTGCCAGGTCCATACACCACTCTGTCCACTATCCATCATTGACCGCCCCGCATTAGCCACACCACGTAGTAGGTATTGTATTGTTCTAAGTTCCATTCCCTATCGGAATCGGCTTTCCTACGTTCTAGCTGAATGTTCGCACTTTCGTTCTTACGGAAACTGTATTTACTCTATGCGATGTAACAAATCTGGATTGACATTATATTTCGTTGTCTAGATGCAAACTTTAGTGTTGGTTTCACACTACCAGTATAGCCGCTTTAAAGTATACAAAGAAAAAAAAAAAGAATAATAAAAAAAACATACCATTTATTTTTTATTTGATTTTTGTTAATTTTGTGGTTTTTATTTTTTAGTTGATTAATCGAGCACATACTTTTTAGCTTGCTTTATTGCATTGTCCCATGCAAATAGATTCATTGAAATATTTTAAATTTAAATGCTCATTGTTTTCCGGATTTAGAAGAATTTTTTTTATATAGCAAATGTTACAAATTTAAAGCACCTAGTTTGTTTTTCTTCCCTTCAAGTCCTGGGGGTAATATCAGTGTGCTTAAATATATTTTAGGGTAATGCCCAAGAAAGTTCTCTGACCACACTGGTATAGACTATTCTTAATTAATACATACTTCATTTCATTAAAACTGAACAGCTCTAAAATATAGTTCTCAATTCTCATTAAACCATATTTGACTCTTTAGGTATCTAACATTAAAAAAAGGAACAGTTTAGGTAAAAAAAATTTTTATGGATTTCAAATCGTATATTAAAATAAATAAATAAATTAAACCCATTGGGCTTTTTTTTTTTTTTTTTTTTTTTTTTTTTGCCAACCCTGATCATATGTCGGTTTCAAATGTCTTATGAACAAGTGACACAGGCACTTATCTGATCATATTAGTCTACTACTCTATGTAATTTCCCCAGATCCTTAAAGCTCTTCGATTTCAGGATGTAAAATTGAGGATTTGTTGTATTTTGACTATTGATATATTTTATTTATTTTTTATCAATAATAATAATAATAATTTTTTGCAGGTTTATAAACGCCTCGGTGATACACATTTAGCTTTAATGAACTTTTCCTGGGCAATGGACCTGGATCCCAAAGACGCAAACAATCAGTTTAAGGAAGCAATCGATCCAGCTATAAATTTCCCAGCTGACGGAGATGATAATACTAATAATAATCCACAGGAAAACAGTGAGTAAAATGTTTTTCCCCTCCCCCCCCTTCACGATGAGATGAAATTCATCTTAAGCTAATTTTGCTTTTTAATCTCCCTTAATTTGATGTATATTTTGAATTTGTTTTGATTATTTTTAATTGTTGCTCTGTTAGCTATGCATTTTACATAATTTTAATGAGATAGATTTTTCTTTATTAATTTAATATCCTCTTCTTTATACTTTGTTTATCTTATTTCAGTGACAAGCGAGGCCAATAGTTCATTAATGGCTGCTGAATCTTCTCAGGAGTCTTTAGTATTGGAACCATCTTCAGATAATGGTCTCTCATTAATTGAAGAGCATCCTCTTTCGACATCATTGTCTACATCAATATTAGGTCCCAGTTCAGGGGTCTCCGTTGGAAGCTCGGGTGTGAACATTCCTAATTCCTCCTCTTCTATTAGTGCTGACTTAACTTCTGGCGTTTTAGTCTCCTCTTCAAGCTTTGGTTTTCTTTCTCATTCCTCGAGTCCAATAATTACGGCCCCTAGTTCAAGCGGTATCAACACTTCAGCAGGCGGAGATACTGGGAGTAATTGTTATTCAAGCGTGAATTCTCATGCTGGTTCAAGTTCATTAGTTCGTAATCGATTTAACATCCCATGTTCGCGCATTTCACCAAATTCAGGAACATCATCTGTTGGACGAATTTCCCTGTCTGGATCAGGTTCCGGTAGCCTTATTAGCTCAGCATTGTATGGTAGCCATAATGCGACCGCCTCGCCACAGCAACAATTAGGCGGATCATCTTCGTCACCTCACGTTATTGGTAACAGCGGTAGTGGTGCTAATAACCTTAGTAGTAGTAGTAGCAGTAATATTGATAGTAATAATAGTATTTCAAATCTTAATAATAGTCTAGGGCAGAGGTCAGGGTATGTGAATACTTATATGTCGTCACACAATCAAGTGGACCCAAGTCACCGGCATCATCAGCCTCAAGTAGATCCTGAAACGATAGCAGAGGACAACACAAGTGAAGACATATTATAAGACGATAGCAATTTAGTATTTGTTAATAGAAGGTAATAAATTATTTATGTCTTGTACATAGCTGTTATATAAGCATCATTTTTTTTTTCACATGGATGAATTCCAGATTTTATTATTATTATTATTATTATTATTATTATTATTATTATTATTATTATTATTTATAATTATTATTATTATTTATTATTTATAATTATTACGATTATTATTATTATTGTTGTTGAAAATATATATTTAATCTAACTATATCTTCTGGTTCTTTCTTGTCATTGTAGCATTTATGTTTTAAACTTTATAATTATATATATATATATATATATATAGGTTTATCTTTCCAGAAGTGCGATGTATATACTATATTTAAATAACCAACCTTATATATATATATATATATATACCCTGCTGCCTATATATACTCTTCTTCACTGCTATATATAATATAATTTATTTGTAAAGTATCAAAAGAGTTTTTGGGAAGATGACATAATACATAATAGCATTGTTGATAACTTATATATATACATATATAATATATATATATATATATATATAAATATATATATATATATATATATATATATATATATATATATATATATATATATATATATATATATAGAACAAACAAAAATATATATATATATATTTAATATATATATATATATATATAATATATATATATATATATATATATATATATATATACTTTAACTCAATAAATATATATATGCTATTTATATATATATATATATATATAACTATATATATATATATATATATATATATATATATAACTATATATATATATATATATATAATATATATATATATATATATCTTTGCTATATATATATATATATATATATACTTTCTACTCTATATATATATATGTATGTGCCATAATATGATAGTGAAAAATGATGTGGATATCCAAGACAAAAATAATGTTCAGTTGAGCTTGTGTATTCAAACGGTTTCAAATGTACTCTTAACATATTGTACATTTGCTAACGTGATCATAGTACAGTAATATGATGTTCCACTCATCGCTTGATGTGCGTGAGATGGTTTTGGTACATGTGAAGTCGCTGGGAAAATTTTGAAGATCCAGTTTATACTGTACCCTTGATAACTTAAATAAGGATATGTTACTATTATTACTGCTATGGGAAATGCCCGTTCGCATCGGTGTTCCTTGAAACCATTTGGAATGAACACAGCTGTTCTTATTAAATTTTGGTTGAACACCCCCTTAATATCACTTCTTATAATTAAATGTAGCACACAAAACACACACACACTCACACCAACATAAACACACACACACACACACACATATATATATATATATATATATATATATATATATATATATATATATATATACATATATATACCTATATATACCATATATATATATATATATCTTTACTGTTTATATAGATATATAGCTATATATATATATATATATCTATATATACCATGTGATTATTCTTATTCTTTTAGTAGATGCGTCATCTGCGTTAGCTGTTACAGCTAGTGTGTTTTATTTCTTTCAATTCCAATCTTTTAAAGTATTTGAAAATGATATATTCAGTTGTACATGATTCACCAAAACTGAATTAATATATATATATATATATATATATATATATATATATATATATATATTTTATATATATATATATGTATATATATATATATATATATATATATATATATATAACTCTATTTATATAACCTATATATATATATATATATATATATATAACTATATACTGCTCTTATATATATTTAAAATAAATTGTCAGTATATTAACTGCTAAATTATGTGTAGTATATTTTTTTTCTTGTCCTCTTTAAAATCCATGATTAGTGGATTCATTTCTTACCAACATTTGTTTCAGTGTCTTTTTATATACATATATACATATATATATTTTGGAACGAAATGAATTATTATTATATTAGTCTTTTTACCGCTTGTATTTCAATATACTGAATGTACGGTATTCATACACTGATACTACTGTATAATAAATTCGAAAACTTTTATTTGAGATTTTACGTTTCCTCAAATTGTTTTATGGTATTGAGGTTTTAATTGAGCCATGGTGGGTCCTGTACACTAACTAAAAAAAAATATTTGAGGTTTTAACAGTTAAGATACTACTTTGTTAATTATATATATAAAAAAAAAATTATTACTGAAGTGATTCAATAATTTCGTTTGAGGTCATTTTTTCTACTAATTTAAGATTGCAACTAATATTCCTAGGAAATCATGTTGCAGCTTCAAAGTATAGTCGTTAAGCCAAGTCATTTTCCAAATATGCTATATAAAACACATGTAGTCTAATTTCGTCACATCAAGCTCCATTTGGGAACTTACAATGATCCATGTTATCCGGTAGGGCATGTAATAATCCCTTTGAGAGTGCTGTGAAAAGGAAACTCGTAGGAAAAGTTTGGCAAGTTTCGGAAGGCTGGGAATAATCCACCACGCTATCAGAGGGGTTTTTGGTGGTTGGTTCGACATCTGTGGTTAATTGAGCACAATCTATTGATGTTTATTCTTTTGTCTCAGGAATAGATCTGCAGCTAGGTATCTTCTGAGTTGCATTTTTTACAACGAGGATCTGTGTTCTGCGTTAGGAATTCGGATGCTTTATATTTTAGAGAATAATCCTTGGCTTGGTGTCCAATATTTAGTTTCTTGCTCAGGGACGTCAGTTTCAGGAGTAGGAGCAATGACGGAAGACAGATTAGGAGACTGGAACGTAGTCCTCTTACGTGGGTTCGGCGAACTCGTCGGGAGGGCATGGGACAGTTTCCGAGCTTTGTGGTGTGTGAACTCGCTTGGTTTCGTTTCTGGTTTAGTCGAAAACCAGTACTTCCGGTAGTATTATTGACCGCATCTTGGGCGGGAGGTTGGATCGAAGGCTGCTTTCGGACTGAGTAGTCAGTAATATAGGCGGGCAGGTTGCATTAACTACATGAGTTCCGCTGGAGTTGGTGGGTTAAGTTCTGTAATGGAGTTGTGTTGGTGGGCTAGCATGCGGGAATATTGGAGCTGCTGCAATTGCAGCATAGGATTTCCTATGTCCTTTGTAATCCATAAATTTGTCTGTGCTGGTGTATAGCATATCTTCTATTCAGTGTGAAGTTAACAAACTAACCCACTAGGATGAGAGGCACCATTTCCGGGTTGCCTCAACCTTTTGGGCAACTGGGATGTCGATGGCGTGCCAGGCGAAGGATCGCTGGGGGTTGGCAGAGGCCTTCCAGATTAATTGGAGAGAATCGTGACATCAACGCTTAGAGAGTATTCCAAAATTCGTTGTCCATTACCGAAAGACTCCAATAAAGTCCGAGGATATCTGTTCGTATCGATAGTTACATTAAGTTTGAGAGTTCCCCCTCATGGGCGTCATGCTCATGAGGTTTGTTCCTGGAGGAACGCACTAGCCAGAGGGACTTCTCTTATTATAGGTTCCAGATGGGTCAGAGAATAATGGCCAAAAGTGGCCCTAGGTCGTGTGATTCGGCTCGCATCCCGTCAGCCCAGACGAAGATGGTTGCCCCTCACATAAGGAAGGGGAATAACGGCGTTGTTATACCCTTCTGGGATTAAAAAGCAATTAGTGGGTAGATATAAACTATGGTGGAGGAAGAGGGTCGAAAAATAGAGATAATTAATTCGAAAGGTGAGGAGATTGGAGAAAGAAAAAAAAACGATTTAGTAGTGCTGAGGCCGGGTTAAAGCGCAGGAAACCCAATGTGTTTCCAATCACTTATGTTTATGTTCTAAAGAAGTGAGTATGCCATTGATATAAGAATCCGGTACTTATGCATTGAATATATATATATATATATATATATATATATATATATATATATATATATATATATATATATATATATATAACTCTTAGCATATACTCTTATATATCATACAGTAGTGAGTGATGTTGGGAACCGACCGGCTGGGAGTGGAGGGAGTCTGTGAACGAATGTCTGAAGGAGAGAAATGTGAGTTTGGCAGAGGCGAGAATAAAAGGTGCATGATAGGAGAGAATGGCGGGGGGTTTTGTATGGGGGCATGGTTGTGGCCCACTGGGCCAGGGGATGAACCCCTTACATTGACGATTATAGAGTGAGGATTAGTCGCAGTCCCAAAGTCTTTCTAGGTGGATTTTCTACATCATGACGAGCTCTCACTAATTAATGGTGCAGAGGGGCGGTAAGGCTGGAGCTTCTTTTCGACGTTGTCATGTTCTCCTACTACCTTTCTTTTCCGATGCTTGTCCGCAACACTTACCCCCAATCTTGGGGCAAGGAGAGATTGAAGAAGAAAGAAGAAGATATATATTTTATATATATATATATATATATATTATATATATCTTATACTATATATATACACATCTATATATAATAACTAATAACCTTTATATATATATATGCTCTATATATATATATACTCTTTGCTATATATACATACCATATATATAATATATAAATATATATGCTATATATCTTTATATATATATATATATATATATATACTATATATATATATATATATATAATAACTTTATATATATATATATATATATATATATATAATAATAACTAATACATATATATATATATATAAAGGTGCGTTTAGGAGTGGTAGAGGATGTGTGCATCAAATCTTGACATTGAAACAAATGATTGAGAAAATGAGGGAGAAGAAGAATAAATTATATTTGGGTTTTATGGATTTGCAACAGGCAGTATGATAGAGTTAATAGGGAAGGTTATGGCAGGTGTTAGTGATATATATGGTGTTGGTGGTAGGCTTCTGAATGAGTCAAAAGTATGTATGACGATAATGAGTCGTGTGTGTTTCAAATTGTCAATGGTGATTGGTTTAGGATTAACAGCAGAGTGTGAAAAACAGGGTTGTGTTATGTCTCAATGCCTGTGTTATTGTATATGGATGGGGTTATGAAAGAATTGGAGGTGGGGATGGCAGGAAATGAGGTGGAGAATGGAGATAGGAGTGGGAGGGTGCCCTACCTATTATATGCGGATGATTTGGTTCTGTGTGGCGAATCTGAAGAGAGTTTGAGAGGATTGGTAGAGAGATTTGGCAGGTGTGTGTAAAAGGAGGGGCTTGAAAGTAAGCGTGGATAAGAGCAAGGTTATGGTTAGTGAGGACAGTACTCAGTGTGAAGCTATGTTAGATGGTGGCAGCTGGAACAAGTGTCTGAGTTTAATCATTTAGGATATATGTTGGATGAAGGGAACGGACGATGCAGGGTGTAGTAGAGGAAAGTTGTGAATAATGGCAGGAAAGCGGCTGGTGCAATTAAATCGTTGGTGATATAGGGACTACGATAACTGAGTGTGCTTTTAGGGTCTTACTGAGGGTATGTTGTGCCTGTGTTATTTATAGTAATTGAGACTATGGTCTGGAATAAGAATATAGATTCTAAAGTTTCAATGTGTTCAGATGGACAAATCTTTAGGGGTGTGCTAGGTGTGAGAAAATTGATAAATGAGAATGAGTGTATTAGGAAGGTGTGGTGTGAAGAAAGGGATAAACCGAGTATGTTGAGATGGTTTGGTCATGTGGGGAAGGATGAATGATGATCGGTTGGTTGCGGATGTATAGTGGCTGAGTGTGTTTGGGAACCGACCGGCTGGAGAGACCGAAAAGAAAAAGTGGATTGAGTCAGTAAACGAATGTTTGAAGGAGAGAAATCTGAGTTTGGTAGAGGCGAGAAAGAAAGGTGTATAACAAGAGTGAATAGCGAGGGTTGACAGAGGGGTATGGTTGTGGCCCACCTGGGCCAGGGATGAACCTTACATTGACTGATCTACCATAGTGAGGGGTCCATCGCGGTCCCCATGGCTTGCCGATTGGATTTTCTGACTGTGGTTCTCACTAGTATTAATAATTTAGGGGAACTTGGTAAGGCTGGAGCTTTCTTTGCACCAGGCTTATATGGCATGTTTTCCTGCTTTTCTTTTCCGATACTCGTTACGCACCTTACTCCAATTCTTGGGAAAAAAGAAAGAAGTAAGAAGAAGAAAGAAGAATATATGTATATATATATATATATATATATATA